>JASANE010008582.1:0-23996 GCA_030248225.1 Trileptium ribeirensis
TGGTTGAGGACTGCGCCTACGGCGCCGCCGGACGCATCGGTGACCAGCTAGAGCCGGCTCTTTGGATTGGGGAAGTAAAGCCTCACGGCCGCTGGTACCGCCGACTTGAGATTGCACTGAATGCCTGGCGGCTGTAATCGCACCAGTCCAAACGGAACTTCCTCAAAAACTTGCCCTTTGAATTTTCGGCTTTGCCCTGTAACAGGTCGGTAAGTTAGGCGGCTATCCTTGAAAACCCTGGGACAAAACGGTGGTAGAAAAAGGCCATACCGAGGAAACCGCGGAGTGCCTTCGCTGTCTCCGAGTGCCGATATTCGAGGATGATTTTGACCTTGGAGGGTATTGGCCGGACGCCCTCAGCATCCATCTCGACTCCGACGAAGTTGACCGTGTGGCTGAACAGAACGCACTTGTTCGGACGTAGTCGTAGGCGCCGCGGTGGTTGAGTTGTATGAGGACCGTATAAAGGTGCCTGTGGTGCTCGTCCGTTGACCGACTTGCTACAAGAATATCGTCGAGGTGGACCTTGACAAATGACAATAATTCCCCCAAAACTGAGTCCATGAGTCGTTGGCGCGGCGTTGTGGAAGCCAAAAAACATTCATCTGAACAAGAAAAAGCTGAAGGGTGTAGTGACGGCAGCGTCGGTTGGTCCTACACCGCAACTAGGATCTGCGTGTAGGCGCAAACGAGGTCCAGCTTCGAGAAAACCGTTGTCCTATGTAAGTCGCCCGAAAGGTCTGTTAAGTTGCGCATCTGGTAGCGATCGGGAACCGTTTGACAGTTGAGTTTCCGGTAGTCGAACGTCGGGCGGTACATTGTTTTGGGGTCCACTTTTGGAGCCATATGTAAATTAGACGCGTAAGGGGACTCACCGCGGTAGACAATACCTTGCTGTTCCCATTTAGAGAAAACCTGTTTTGCGATCGTGAGCTTGTGTCAGTCCAGGCGACGGGGGCGGTCGAAGTATGGCGGTCCCGTTGTGACGATGTGGTGTTCTATACCGTGAAGCGCCGGTGAGAAAGAGTCGATTGACTGGAAGATCATGGGGAACCAACTGAGAAGCTGCTTGATCCTGGTCATCTCATCTGGCATTTCGATTCGAATGTCCGAAGTGGCTGATTCGGACTTCGTGGTCGTTGAGCAGCATGTCGTAAGAGACCTTGAGGTGTCTGTCGGGATCAAGCGGCTGTTGACGCAGTCGACCGCGAAAGCTTGATGACGAGAAAGTCCAGGACCGAGGATTAGGTACGCGACGTAGAAGATCCAGTGGAGCACCTGGGAAAAGCCCGTGAGCTTGAAGGAAAGGTCACATTCCCGTGAGCTTGAAGGAAAGGCCACATTTACCTTTGATCTCGACTGGTGTGCCGTTGACCGCGATAGCGTCGACCGGGAAATGGCGGAGGGGAGTGCTGTTTGGCTACTGCGATGGGGGCAGGAAGTAGAGATAGTTGCCGCTGTCTGCGATGAAGCGCCCGACTGGTGTTGCCCCAATGAACACAGCGTTGACTGCCCAACCGCTTATTGGACCGGCGGAGGGGAATGCTCGTTTCCCGCGTCACTGCTGGTACCGTGCTGCGTGTCGAAGGAGCAGAACTGGAGAACCTCGCACCGTAGGGCATTGACTCGAATTTGGTATGATACCAGCACACCCCGGTTGATCATCGACGCGTTTGGGACCATGAACAGGGGCACTGAATACGGTGGTGGCTACCTTCAAAGTTGTTGTGTGAACGTCCGGATGAACCACGATTCATTGACCCATCGCGGAAGGATAACGTACGGACGGCTACGGCCAGGTAGCTAATTTGTTGCTGAATCGAGGCTTGCCACTGTTCCGTGGTCGTCTGGCTCGATCTCGGGGCTTGTCGGGTACCCGTCATTGTTAGATTCGAGCGTGTGGCTTGATTGACTTGACTGACAAGATTTGGGTCGGCCATCTCCATCATGGTGTCGGCGATGCGTGCCACTTGCTGGAGGGGGACGTTGGCCATTGAGACCAATGTGAGGCGTATTTGCTCGGGTAGGATCTCGAAGAAACGCAAGCGGACGAGTTCCTGACTGATCGTCCATATTTATTGTAAGGAAACACATAGTGTGATTTGCAAATTTGAATACAATAATATCATTCTGATTACGTGTGGAAACGAATAAATTTAGTTGTTTTCTAGTTAGTTTCAAATTTTTTTTCTATCGCTATCGGTATTTTTTATGTTTCAAAAATACCGATACCGATATTGCAGACATCGGCCAATACCGATAATCGGACAAGTCCAACTCATTTTCAAAATCAATAATTCATCCTCATTGCAGCTGCAATATCGCACCTTTTGTGTTGGTATTGTCATTATATACGCTGCAGGGTGAGTTTTAAATGGACACATGAAACCAAAAATACACGAAAATGCCGATATTTTCGTCCTACGTAGCTGTTTTCATGAAGCTTTTGTTATCATTTACGCTGCAGTGTTAGGTCAAAATGGAGTTTTGAATACGTCCATGAAGCTCAAAATACACGAAAACGGCAATAGCTCAGCAACCGGTCAAGCTATATACATATTATTAATCTCATTTTGTAGAGCAATTTCTCCTCTTTGTAGCAGCAATGATACACACGTTGTGTTGCTTTTGTCTTTATTTGCGCTGCAAGGTTGGGTCAAAATGTGTTTTTGAATGCAACCATGAAACTCAAAATTACATGAAAATGGCTCTATTTTCGCAATAGCTCGGGCAATATGGCTATATCTGGTCTCATTTTGTAGATTTATTCATTCACCCATTACGTCGTTTGAACAAGAAACGCCAACAAACAAGCTATTAGTTTATATGCTTCAGCTACTAGAAGACACATACTTGATCGGCTTCAGCAACTATCACAACGCCCCAGGTTGTACCAATATAAAGTTGAGCACAATCATCTCGTTCAAGCAAACAGAGTGAGGTGACTTGGCATCGACCAGCTAAAATATATGTTTCGCGAAAGCTTGAATTCTTAATTAAATTACGTACATCAAACTGATACACTCACTGGATGGCTTATATCTCCAGTCCTCAAGTCATTAGAGTAGCGTATGTTTGAAAATATTAGATCGCGTTAACGCCGTTCATGGCTCCTGCGACACACTCTAGACCTGGTCTGAGCTGGAAAAGTGGGTAAAATTGACATTAGAAACGCCCCGGTGCGAAATACTATACAATATGAGTCATATTATTATTCAATATTGAATATTTTATGCACAAATTAATATTGTAATTTCGAGATAACACCTGAAGAAAATTTATCTAAGACAGTTCATGCTCCTCGTGATTTAGAATCCTATAGAGCTGCACCATGAAGTGCTTAAAAGATTCAGTCATTTTGATAATGTCTTTTCGAGTTTTTTTACACCTTCTAACCTAGAAGTTAGAGATCCGATGTCATATGTGACCCCTAACAAGGGGCGGGAGAAGTTGTAACTAGGCGTCAAGACGATAACCTTTGCAAATATCGCAATTTTTTGCAAAATTTCATCCAAATTTTGGGAAAATCTACAAAAATTTTTCTTAAGTTTAGCGAAAATTAAGGAAATTAGGCAAAATTTTAGCGAAAACTGGGAATATTGGAAAAAATAACCAAGGGTGTCCCGATTAACTAATTTGATTAAAACTATCGAAAGAAGTTTGATATTACTTCGAATAATGTATGTATTTTTATTCACGATTTGCCATAAACGCAAATTGCCGTTAACGGTTTACCTCATACATTGACTTGACTAAATATATTTAATTACGAAGGATATCAATTGACATAATACTGTTTTAAAGTCGACGTATTCACAATAATTGCGGGAATAAGGCACATACACATTTTTCACCGGTGGGGGAGGGGGCAGACCCCGACTTGTCTTTCCACAACCACGAGCCACCTCCCAACCCCGACATATTTAAGCTTTGACCCCGGGGACCAAAAAAATTTTGCCTTCGGCAGAATTTTAGCCTTCGCCTTATGATAAAAACCGTCATGTTTTCTTTGTGATTTATACAAAAGCAATATTTTTGACACACTGCAAGAGCAATTCAAACAATGTAAAGAAATATTCAGGAATACTGAGAATTATGATCTATACATTATGTCTTTCAATCAAGAACGTCTTACGACTTAGTCTTTCGTCGATATTGATAGTGTTGATGCTTTCAGAGCACGGAACGATCTTTGAGCAATCCAATTTAGCAATGATTGCACGCTGACTTGTACTCCACTGATAGAGAATGCAGCCTTAAATTAACCAGATTTTAAGCTACAGTTTAATAAGTTAAAAATTAAGTTTCGTTACACCAAACAGGAATTAGGCTGCAACAAGCTCTGACACCACAACGCATATTGACTGTCCAATTACAAGCGAGCAAGAAATAAGCAAACTGTAAAACTCAAAAGCAAAATTTTACCTTCCCTCGAGCAAGAGCAAGCAGTGGTGTACGGTGGTTAGTACTGTACTTAGTTACAAAATAATACAATCGATCAAACGCATACATTATTGCAACCAAAACTGAAGATAATACAGTAATCGCCAGAAATGACCGTTGCTTGCTCGGTATTCAAAAGATTTTATAACACTGCTCTCTCGATGCTCGCTCATTCGAAAGGCGGCAGTCATCTCTGAGGAGTACTATTGGAGAATAAGTTCCACTTCCAAAACAGAAGTACATAATTATCTCGGCGATAGAATTCGCATCACAAAATTGATCAAACATCGCGTGGACAAAATCGTTCGAGTAAAATAACTGAGGGATACAACAGGGTATGTTAATTAAACTATCAAACCAATACTGTGAAAGCAAAAAATAGCCGTACTGCAGGTTATGGGATTCTGCTAGTTTTAGTTGACAAGCAATAAACCAGAATACAATGTTCGACGGGGCGGGCGGACCACTACCTTCAACTGAAGTATCCCACAGGTCCCTACCTCAATAACTAATACCTACCAATGCGAGTGGAAATGGAGTGAGCGTGACTTTTCTGTGATTATCTACAATTTTGTCGATCCAAATTCGTCTCTAGGCTCGCTTATAGTCCCAACTGACCTGTCCAAATTGGTGAGCTGGCATTTTTCGGTTCCCCCTGGTTCAGAACAGGTGCCCCCGGTTCATGCCCCCTGACAAAATTTTGGGTTCCCCCGGCTTACCGCCTCTTGAAAATTTTTTGTTTCCAATCGGTCCAAAGTACATAAAAATATGATCAAAATTTGTGCTAAATTCCGTTCTAAGGCCAAAAATTTCGCAAATTTTGTGAAAATTTGCTTCAAAATCGCTGTTTCTCTCCATAAAATAGTTTTGAACAGTGTTTCTGACACGATTTTTAACCGTATTTGATCACGAATTGCACAGTAAGTCCTTGAGTAAATTGCACGCATTACGCTGACTAGCTTGTGTGGAATACCGATGCTCTCCATGATCATCCACATGGCTTCGCGATGAACAGAATCAGATGCAGCCGAAAAATCAACAAAACAGGCGCAAAATGGTCTCTTGTATTCGTATCTTCGCTCTATTAGTTGGCGCAAACTAAATATCTGGTCTACGCATCCCCGACCACGCCTGAAGCCAGCTTGAGATTCACGGGTTGAGATTTCTCGAAAGTCTTTTATGCGATGCATAATTACCATTTCCAGGATTTTTAAAGCAATATCGAGGAGACTTATTCCACGATAGTTCGAACAGTCATTGCGCGAGCCTTTTTTGAACAGAGGTAGCACTACAGCACACTGCCATCTTTCCGGGATAGTTTCGTCAATCCAGCAATGGTACAAAATTTCTGTTAACAGGTTAAGTCAAACATTTCCACAAGCTTTCCAGCACTCTGACGGGATTTCGTCTTCGCCAGGAGCTTTATTTACTTTCAAATGTTTGATAGCTCTGCGAATTTCATCAATAGAAGGTGGATTTGTTTCTATATCCGTGTCCGCGTCAACAGTATGCAGTTCATCAACTGAGACCGGATTGAGGGGCAAAGAGCGATTTAGTAGTGAACTGAAGTACTCAGCCCATCTTGTTATCTTCGCCTCTTTGTAGGGCAGACTTTCATCATTCTGTCCAACTATGGATTCTGAAACAGCGCTGCCACACTTGCCAAGTTTGCGCATTTGGAAAAGCTTACGGGTATCACCAGCAGCCGATGCTTGTTCCAATTCCTCAGCAAACCTGTTCCAGTGGGATTCTAAATCGCGTTTTAGTGATGCGCTGACCTCGCGCTTCAGACCGCCGGCAGTGTTTCTGGCTATGAGAGCGAGTGTGTCGTTTGTAATCCATACCGACTTCTGTCGCTTTACACGCCCAAGTTTGCTTTCTGCACTATCGACAATAGCCATCTTTAGGCGCAACCATTTATCTTCTAGTGTTTCCATCCTGTTTACAGTACGAGCTAATTTGTTGACACCATTTGCTCAAATTCTAGCTGTTGATCGGGGATTTTCAATCGCTGCACATTGAAACGTTTGCATGATGGCTGCTTTTTCTCTACGGCAAACCGCAATTTCAGCTTTGCACACACCATTGCGTGATCGCTGCACCAAGCGGTCCCCCAGTAAGAGCGAGCGTCAATAATAGAGCTTCGCCACCGTGTTCTCACCAGGACATAATCGATCTGGTTTCTTGTTTTTTGATCAGGGCTAACCCATGTGACAGAATGACGTCTTTTGTGCCGGAAATTTGTATTTGCAGCAAAAAGCTTGTACTGCTGTAATATAGCATGTAATCGATCACTACTGTCATTTCTTGTTCCAAGCGCATATCTACCAACACACTTCGCATCTCCTCCACCAAGGTTGCCATTGAAATCGCCTCCGACGACTAAAAAGTCAGAAGGCTTCACCGAACCCAAAACATCCTCCAAAGAGTTGTAAAAGTCGTCTTTTACTGTATCTTCCGCACTGTCAATCGGCGCATATGCTGAAATCACGATTGTTGGATAAGGCTTCGTATCTATCCTCATTGACATCAGACGGGAAGAAATATACCGACACTCCAAAACGACGTCTTCAAGTTCGGTGTTAATGGCTATTGCTACTCCTTGCTGGCCAGAACCATCTATGGGCCCGGACCAGAACAATTTGTAACTGTCATATGTAGATGAGTTGTTTTCAGTTTCAAGGTTACAATAAACACACTTCCAATTTTTCTGCTTCCGTGCCAGTGCATAAGTAGTGTTTGCACACGACAGGTGCCACCAGTATCCACATCCTCTACATAGCACTGAATTTCTTGTTGCATTTGCTTTACAACCAGGACAGGGCCAATTGCAACCAGGTGGCAACTGAATAAATCTTTCAAAATCAGGAGGAAGGCGTTTCGGACAAGAGATAGGCATTGAGCCCGTGTCAGCTATATGTACTTCAGAAAGGCAAGCAATATTTTTTTCGCTGGGAGAGAGAAAGAGAAACCAATTCTTTGGCGGCACGAGATAACATCGTGCGGCAATTAAAAGAACAAACATTTAGCGCATTTAGCAAATAATCGCATGCCCGCTTACGGGGAGCAATCCTAGCATTACATGAAATTCTTTTTGGTTTAAGGTCATATTGATTTTCTGGATAAGATAGAACTGGGTGCTCCAAGCCCAATTTCCCCATAGACAAAGCCCAATGAGGAGGCATGCAGATCCGCAGTAACTTGCCGTTGACTTTCAGCAGACGCAGAGGCTACCACGACCAGTAGCTGTCGAATCTCGAGCAAACGCATACTGGGGTTTTTTTCGACCATCACCGCGACGTACACATTTCATAAATCATACGGGCGCTGAAGGGACCCCGAGAGCCAGGTTTTTGACTAGGCTCATGGACCTTATACCGGGTCGACTCGCTACCTATTAGGCAATGGCATGTAGACCAGCGAATCTAACATGCACCTTTAACGAGCATAATGGCCCGGGTAGCTTTAGCCACACGTATCGTCATTTCAAAGCTATTCCCCATGTTGAACCCCTGACTAAACGTCGAGTACTAGCCTTTGAAACTCAACATGTATTACCGTGCCGCACCACGAGGAGGGCTACCAGTCGTCATAAGACGGCGACAACACTCAAACCCTTTCCTAGTCAATACTGGCGTGCGCCAAGATGCTATCGCGTCTCCTCTCTTATTTAATATCGTCATTGATTGGGTACTTAACAACACACTAACCCATGCAGATGGTGTTGATTCTGGAAATGACGGCCTGATAACATATGCCACCCCAAAATTTCTATTACTGTGAATGGGACAGAGAAAACGGAAGGCTCTTACAACGGCCAGCAACGCAGCAGTCAGAAGAAAACCAAGGTCATGAGTTGTGCCTGTTAACCACCGCCTTCCTTTTATGTTGATGGCGCTGCGGCAGAGCAAGTTTCTACCTTCAAGTACCTTGGCAGTGAAATAGACGAACTGGGTTCGGCCAAAATTGACATTAGCTCTCGAATTGTGAAGGGCGGTATTGCTATGCGATCCTTAAATCACTTATGGCATAAAAGAACTGTGTCCATCAAAACCAAACGGCGAGTCTACATGGCAAGTGTGCGTTCAGTACTTCTTTACGCATGCGAAGTCTGGCCAATGTTGAAAGAAAGCGAAAGACGATTAGAAGCTTTTGAACATCATTGCTGGAGGAAAGTCCTTGGACTACGATCGTCCTACATCGACCGTATATCAAATGGTGAAGTGCGACGCCGATTCGGTGCTACTGAAACACTCAGTAGTTATATTAAGAGACGCCGATTGACCTGGTTTGGTCACGTAGCTCGTATGGATGAAGGTCGACTTCCCAACAAAATACTGTTCAGTGATATCATCGGCTGGAAGAGGCCTATCGGTGGCGTTCGTAAAACTTGGCTGCGTCGTTTGTTTGATGACATCAACATACCCGCAATCAGGAACCAATTTCCCAGAAACGCGCGCAGATGGAAAATAGAAAAATAGAGTGGCTGTCATTCATGAAAGAAATGGCACAAAATCGTGAAAACCACAGGTTCAATATGGGTCGTGTGATCAGTTCAATGGTGTGATGCACATCGAAGAACTTCAACTGACTGACTGACTGACTGACTGTATTTGATCAAAATGCCCCCTGGTAATATCGGGCGCTCCCCGGTTCGGAGCCAGGGCCCCCTGGCAAAATTTTCAGCGCATGGAGAGCGCAGCCCAAGATAGCAATTATTATTCATCGGCAATGCTTAAATGCCAACGCTCGATCATTTTTGTCAAAGTTCAAAACCGAAGGGCACTTTATTATTCCTTCTTCCAGTGACAAAATGATGAAAACTTTTGAAATTTATAAATCACAAAGTTTGCAAGGCCATAAGACTTGCATTGTTTAATGCCTACTACGCAAATATAGTTGATTTTACCGTATCTACCAACCCCTAGAACCTATAGACACGTTCGACTGACCTACATACAACTAAATTGGAATAGTGGCGAAATTAGGACTATTTTGTAACCAAAATTTATGAAATATTGCTGCGGCACCGTCCCGGAGGGTTAGATAAAACAATGAAACCAACGTGTTTAACGGGTTAAATAGCCCTATAATCCCATTGTTCACCCCAATAAAAAACTTGCTTTGCAAAAATTTTGAAGCTTCGCTCGTTTCACTCACTGCACTCAGCATTCAATAAGGTAGAATGGAGTTGAAGCTTGACTATAATCCAGACTGCTGGAAAAGCTGAATTTGAGAGCACACTGTTCAAACGTCTAACCTGGATACACGTAAGACCAAACATAAGCGTCGCTATTGTTACTCGAACACAAGCGATACACTTCGACGCCTTCAACCGGCGGGCTGTAGTGATTGAGACAAATATTTTCCACTAGATTTGTTTCCGATATAGTCAAGACGCTGATGCTTCCAGCTGGGCCACCACACCAAGTTTCTATCTTTCTGAAAAAAACAACTGCTAAATGCTTGGATTGTTACTTCCTTGAGCTTTAAGGCAAAATACATTTGATAATAACCAGCCTCTCGGCTTTGCAGGTATAATGCGTCCAAAGTAAGAAAGGGTCTAGATTCACAATCTATTCGGCCCAGGTTAAACATCCCACACATTTTCGAAATCTCAGATTCGAATCCCACAACCTACAGATCCGCCAGTTCAAGTCGCAAGGAGTTTTCGAAGCGTGCTACCTTGTGCGGTGTTTGTGCGCTTGCTGTGTAGATAAACACATTATTGACATGTTTGTGATTTTTTGTTTAGAACGGGGTTGAATGATAACGTACAGGAGCTCTCGAATATGCATAATTCCACGATTAGATGTGGCACCTCTATTTAAAGCCAACTCTTGAAAAATATATTTTAAACCCAACGAGACGCCAAACAAGTTCAGCAAGAAATACAAAATGTTGACGTTACTGTTAACATAAATTTCAATACTTTCCTACAGGTATCGTCAAAAGCTGCTCAAACATGGAGTGGCTCAAAAAATTGAAGGGGGCCCATAGATTACTTTCATTTTAGCAGTTAATCATAGGTGCCGTATCCCTGCCCAGCCCTGATCCCTATATTAATGCTATGATATTCCTAAAGTAAATCTTTACAATTAGAATATCGACATCACATCCAAAAACTAATTAGACTTTAAGTAGCTTCGAAGTTGTTTTTCAAAAGGTTCAACTTTGTTTCGGTTAATATATAATAAGGTAGTGAGTGGACTTTACGTAACCGGAATAGGACATTAACTTTGGGTATATGTGTGCGGCAAGAATTGCAGTAGCCGAAAAAATCAATGCCATAGTAATCAGTCTAGCGCGAGTCGCGCGAAAGTCCCGAGCGTGGCACGTGCTCAAGATTTCGAAAGTGTTAAAATTAATAATAAAATTCTATTTTTAAAGGGATTTCTTTCGAGCCAGTTTCGCGTAAGTGACAGTCATTTTGCAGTGCAACAACCTTTACTCCTTGAAATATTTTTCCCTGCTAAGTAAGTTATGTTATCTACAGTCATGAATCGCATGCCGAACTGACGTACATAGTTGCATGTCAGACTACACACTAAACAAATTTTCGTTTATAAAGAAGTACCTGTTACGGAAATATACTTAGAATGTTAATAAAATGTACAACAGCACATTCCTTTACGGCCATAATTATTATTACTGAAATACTTCACTATTTACACTGAACTGAAAAATATTATTTTCATTTAAACAAGGTCATTCTAAATGGCACTGATGTTTTGCTTTGTCTGTGAAATTTTGGAACAAGTGAATAATGGTAAAAATACCGCCAGATTAAAGCCTGTTGCAAAATAATTGGCAGTTGTTCCTACTTAATACTTCTGTTATCTTATTTAATAGTGTGAACCATTACTTATTGTATACAAGGAAGCTCCTACAAGATGTTGCAAACAAACAACGTTGTAGATCGGCTAGAGAAGTTACGATCCAAGGAGGACAACGAATGGATCGGGTTAGAGAATGTAATCAGTGCACAAGGCTACATAGGAAGAATATATAATATATTATGAAGGGCTGGGATTATTCCTAGCAGCGTGCAGACTAATGGTCAGTGATTTTGAAGAAAAGAACAAGAACCACATTACTTATTATAGTACTCACTCGTCCTCGCTCACGGTGGTCGCAGCGCTAAGTTTCTTCATGTATTGCTTGAACCGCATATGGAATGATCTAGAATGATGGAACATAAATTATGTAGGATAAAAGAGAAAAGAATCACCATGGGGCACTTCAACCGAGAAAGTTTATAATAAATTATAATATTCATTGCCTGCAAAAACTAATTTTTCTGTTATTGGGTTATATAATATAGCAGCTATCAGGGTAACGAGATTTCGATAACACTTTTTTGGAAAATACTGTCGGTAAGTTTGCGCGGAGGCAAAGAAGTGAAATGATATATTTTTGGACGATGCGAAAGAATAATAATGCTACTAAAGCTGGGTTCTCGGTGCTTCGGGAGCCCCCAAACCACGGCATACCAGCCCCATTCTTCAGCACCGCCCATGTCATAGATCACTAGAGGAATTCTATGTTGCCCAGACTAATTATTATAAAATTCAATTTCTAATGTTTTATATAACATTTTATTTGCTCACTTAATGGTCAAACGTTAAGATCAAAATGTTCCAAAAACTCAGTTTTATAAAATTCATAACTAGCTCTGCTAGCACAAGTCAAAGATACTTCTATCGTTTTATAATACCATTATTTGTTCACTTAATAGTGAATCGTTACATCCAAAATGTTCCAAAATATGCCGTTTTACAATATTCACAACTAGTTATGCTAGCAGAAGTCACAGCTATTTCTATCGTTTTATATAACATTTTTGTTAACTTAGTAATCAATTGTTAAGCTCATAATGTTCCAAAAACCGCCATTTTATAACTTTTACCGAGTCAAATCTAGAGTGCTCGCCAGAAAAAGTGTTGTTCGTTGGACATTGCAAGATGTTAGTTCAAAAATTGTATTTTAAATTTGCTGGGAAAGCTGTTTCCATCAGGTGTGCGAGACCTGTAAGAACGTTGTTCGACTAATGTACGAAACAACTTGTATATAAAATATTTAATTATAATATACTTTTAATCATCATTCTCATATCCAATAGCTGTGCAGCCACACTACTTATCACACATACATTAAAAACAATAATACAAATTAACCAAATTATACATAACGTATGCCAAAGTGTGCTATAATTTTATTAGCTGTTCTGATGTGCATCGAAATACGCCTGGATATTAAAAAAGTTTTATACAATCTGCAATAACACCGTGCAGGAACAATAAAATTACAATAAATATTTTATATGTTACACTACTGTGCAACATCGAATAATTCAGGATTACTTTAAAATGATATTTTTTGTTTACAATTATTTTATGTTTGCTTATTTGAATAATTTTCTTCTGTAGTTGTTTTGAGTTTGTTCGAAAGCTGTTAGATGTCCGTTTGCAAGTTATTAGAAAACTATGTTCAATCGTAAGTATAATTTGTTTGATCGTTCGAAACGCAACACTAATTTCTGGTGAAAAATCTACTTCTTCTACTTTTTAAATAACATTTTATTGGTTCACTTACTAGTCGATCGTTAAGATAAACTAAAATGCTCCAAAAACTGACATTTTACAACAATTACCAATAGATATGCTAAAGAAGAAGTCAAATCTGCCAATATTTTTTATACAGATTAACTAAAAATAGCAAAGCCGATTTTTGAATTTCGCAGGTTTGCTAGTCCCGCCTTTGAAATTCCTTTGCCCCTGGTCCTCGGGGAACTTCCGAGTGCCGAACTCCTGCAACTGCGAAATGTTCAGCTAGAACTAGTAAAATATTAGCAGAATAGATTATGAGTGAAACACTCTTTATTTACCCTTAACTGTTAGTATTAATATGACAAATTAGTTTCGCAACAAGCAGTTTAATCATATAATCAGTAGCTGACACTGATATATTTTAATACGAGATTGTTAATAAATAAACGGTCTTAATACTACTTTCAGTCGTTGAAATCTCAATGGGCTAGATTAAAGCTAAAACCTCTGTAACTGCCCATTACTGCTTTAGTTGTATCAGAGTATTATAAGATGGAAAGCAGGGTGGGGTTTCGCAATGAATTCTGACAAGCGCCAGTGGTGAACCTGGAAATAAGTTCAATCACAATTTTTAAAACGACAACAATAATATCGACTGAAATCATGGTCCATCCAAAATACACAAACTTCCCCTATTTACATTAAATATTCAGATTTCGCTTATTATTATGTCCTCTACCTGCACAAAAATATCGGTTGCTTTATCATGATATTCAAACATCATATAAATACCAATCGTATTTAACAGCACAGGGCTCTGTCGTGCAGGAATAAATATGAAAACACAGAAATACCATCAGCATTTTTGTTCGGTGGTCGAACGACTCCTGAAATTTTTTGGCCATAATTCGGTGCTTAATAAATCCTCTAGCAAACAAAACTTCCCGGCAAGAAGTGGCCAACCGACATTTCTTCGCATATTGAATTACCTAAATAGTTTTGTAATCAGCACGATAAGATTAGTCGAATACACGTGAAATTAGACGGCAAGTAGTGTCCATTTGCGCTCCAAAGTACATGCAATAAGTGGCTAATCGACATAGATTAAAAAATGGTAGAACAAGAAGTAGCTGAGCGACGTCTAGGTAAAAATAGCTATTTCTGTCACAAGATAATGCAGGTTGAAGAATTTGGCCACTTTTAACACAAACAATGATAAGTTTTAACTCAGCATGTATTATGGATCTAGATATTGTGAAATATGAAAATAGTAATAGTAGGTAATAACAAATAACCCCCGCGCGGTGTGCCCTTACAACAGTGACTCTTTAGTGCTAACCGAACTAATGTTTTATAAATGGACAAATTTGTATATGTTTTGATGCAGTGTATATGGAGGTACATGAGCGAACATACACTCCTCTGTACTATTTTAGCATTAAAGTAATAATTTTGGATATGGCTCGTAAGCGTATTAATAGTAAAAAAATTAGTACTGACGAGTGGGTATTTGTAAAAGGGGGCCTGAACTATTAGCCAGCTATAGTTTGCAATTTTGAAACAGCAGCAAAACCGGTGAAGAACGACCATACGTTTATTTGGTGGCTCATCGATACTTACTGACATTTGCATCCACGCTAATAGTACCATTTGACAATCCTAAGTTTGGGTTCATGAGGTTACGCGGCCAATTTTCGGAAGAAATTTGCCGATATGTCAATTTCGTTATTAGCTATTGCGAAGACGAAAATGGAAGATGAAAATTTGTTGCTGATCAACAATGCTATTTACTGTGCTATATGTTCACAGAACTTATGCTTGTACCGATTTAAATTATTGTTTTAACCCTGCTATCCTAAAGGTGCATGTAATTACGTTCTACCGCTGTTTGCAAGAAATTTAATGTTGTATTGTTTTTAACATAAGCTTATAAAGCTTAATTTGTATTTAACTTGATTTTATAAACGTATCTAATGGGTTTGTTGTGTTCGACGATCTAGTATCCTCTCTCCATATAACATAGATTTTATTATAAAAAAACTATTTTTAATCAGATGTCCAATGTTAATCGTGAGTAAACAAAGTAAATTCAGTTCGTTTGTGCCAAAGTTGTTTATCAATGTAAAGGCAAGTTTTGTTAAATAACACAACTTGTTTGGCTTTGTAAACTTCATTTGATATATATTACGTTTCCAGCAACCTTCATTGCGTTTTTGTTTTCGAGTTCGTCGACTGTCAACGTTGTTTGAAATGGTGTTTATGAGTAGTGGGCCTCTATTCGACAGTATGGGTTGAGCAATTGGATATTTACAGCACTACAAATGATAGATTTTTGGTAAAGCTAGATTCATTAGTAAAGTAAAGCTTGAACAAAAGCAGTAATTTTTATAAATGTATATAAATAAATACAAACTTCGCTATAGAAACGCGACCGCAACGATCAGGAAAGCTCATGATTTAAAAACAACATACTTCCTCAACGCATTGGTTTGAAATCATATTCTGCCAATAGTGTAACGCTGGTCATAATTCTATATACACCGTTAGTCAATTCATTTAACACGATAAGTATTGAACACAGTATTACACGTTACTGTCCAAGAGTGTATATAAAAAATTCATGGCACAACCACAATACTCAAATTAAAGTAACCAATCCAACGCTTTACAAAATAAGCGTGACACTGATCCACGCAATCAGCACAATCCGCAGCCGGACGGCAAGAAGGATCAGCGTTGCTGTTATCACTGTCGCTTTATCTTCAATAATATTGAATTTCGAATCGCACATCTGCTCTACGATATCATTCACCACTTCTTGAACGATTAATTGATCATCAGATCTAAAGGAAGTTAGCTTACGAAATAATTCGGTATACTGGGACGTAATATATATCAATGAAGTTTACAAAGCCAAACAAGTTGTGTTATTTAACAAAACTTGCCTTTACATTGATAAACAACTTTGGCACAAACGAACTGAATTTACTTTGTTTACTCACGATTAACATTGGACATCAGATTAAAAATAGTTTTTTTATAATAAAATCTATGTTATGGAGAGACGGACACCAGATCGTCGAACACAACAAACCCATTAGATACGTTTATAAAATCAAGTTAAATACAAATTAAGCTTTATAAGCTTATGTTAAAAACAATACAACATTAAATATATCTTTGCAAACAGCGGTAGAACGTAATTACATGCACCTTTAGGATAGCAGGGTTAAAACAATAATTTAAATCGGTACAAGCATAACTTCTGTGAACATATAGCACAGTAAATAGCATTGTTGATCAGCAACAAATTTTCATCTTCCATTTCGTCTTCGCAATAGCTAATAACGAAATTGACATAGTCGGCAAATTTCTTCGAAAATTGGCCGGTGACTGTCATGTAACCCAAACTTAGGATTGTCAAATGGTACTATTAGCGTGGATGCAAGAAGTGTCGAGTAAGTATCGATGAGCCACCAAATAAACGTATGGTCGTTCTTCACCGGTTTTGCTGCTGTTTCAAAATTGCAAACTATAGCTGGCTAATAGTTCAGGCCCCATTTTACAAATACCCACTCGTCAGTACTAATTTTTTTACTATTAATACGCTTACGAGCCATATCCAAAATTATTACTTTAATGCTAAAATAGTACAGAGGAGTGTATGTTGGCTAGTGTAGCCCATATACACTGCATCAAAACATATACAAATTTGTCCATTTATAAAACATTAGTTCGGTTCGCACTAAAAGCGTCACTGTTGTAAGGGCACACCGCGCGGGGGTTATTTGTTATTACCTACTATTACTATTTTCATATTTCACAATATCTAGATCCATAATACATGCTGAGTTAAAACTTATCATTGTTTGTGTTAAAAGTGGCCAAATTCTTAAACTGCATTATCTTGTGCAAGAAATAGCTATTTTTACCTAGACGTCGCTCAGCTACTTCTTGTTCTACCATTTTTTAATCTATGTCGATTAGCCACTTATTGCATGTACTTTGGAGCGCAATGGACACTACTTGCCGTCTAATTTCACGTGTATTCGACTAATCTTATCGTGCTGATTACAAAACTATTTATAATTCAATATGCGAAGAAATGTCGGTTGGCCACTTCTTGCCGGGAAGTTTTGTTTGCTAGAGGATTTATTAAGCACCGAATTATGGCCAAAAAATTTCGGAGTCGTTCGACCACCGAACAAAAATGCTGATGGTATTTCTGTGTTTTCATATTTATTCCTGCACGACAGAGCCCTGTGCTGTTAAATACGATTGGTATTTATATGATGTTTGAATATCATGATAAAGCAACCGATATTTTTGTGCAGGTAGAGGACATAATAATAAGCGAAATCTAAATATTTAATGTAAATAGGGGAAGTTTGTGTATTTTGGATGGGAACCGTGATTTCAGTCGATGTTATTGTTGTCGTTTTAAAAATTGTGATTGAACTTATTTCCAGGTTCACCACTGGCGCTTGTCAGAATTCATTGCGAAACCCCACCCTGCTTTCCATCTTATAATACTCTGATACAACTAAAGCAGTAATGGGCAGTTACAGAGGTTTTAGCTTTAATCTAGCCCATTGAGATTTCAACGACTGAAAGTAGTATTAAGACCGTTTATTTATTAACAATCTCGTATTAAAATATATCAGTGTCAGCTACTGATTATATGATTAAACTGCTTGTTGCGAAACTAATTTGTCATATTAATACTAACAGTTAAGGGTAAATAAAGAGTGTTTCACTCATAATCTATTCTGCTAATATTTTACTAGTTCTAGCTGAACATTTCGCAGTTGCAGGAGTTCGGCACTCGGAAGTTCCCCGAGGACCAGGGGCAAAGGAATTTCAAAGGCGGGGCTAGCAAACCTGCGAAATTCAAAAATCGGCTTTGCTATTTTTAGTTAATCTGTATAAAAAATATTGGCAGATTTGACTTCTTCTTTAGCATAACTATTGGTAATTGTTGTAAAATGTCAGTTTTTGGAGCATTTTAGTTTATCTTAACGATCGACTAGTAAGTGAACCAATAAAATGTTATTTAAAACGTAAGAAGTACATTTCTCGCCAGAAATTAGTGTTGCGTTTCGAACGATCAACAAATTATACTTACGATTGAACATAGTTTTCTAATAACTTGCGAACGGACATCTAACAGCTTTCGAACAAACTCAAACAACTACAGAAGAAAATTATTCAAATAAGCAAACATAAAATAATTGTAAACAAAAAATATCATTTTAAAGTAATCCTGAATTATTCGATGTTGCACAGTAGTGTAACATATAAAATATTTATTGTAATTTTATTGTTCCTGCACAGGTGTTATTGCAGATTGTATAAAACTTTTTTAATATCCAGGCGTATTTCGATGCACATCAGAACAGCTAATAAAATTATAGCACACTTTGGCATACGTTATGTATAATTTGGTTAATTTGTATTATTGTTTTTAATGTATGTGTGATAAGTAGTGTGGCTGCACAGCTATTGGATATGAGAATGATGATTAAAAGTATATTATAATTAAATATTTTATATACAAGTTGTTTCGTACATTAGTCGAACAACGTTCTTACAGGTCTCGCACACCTGATGGAAACAGCTTTCCAGCAAATTTAAAATACAATTTTTTGAACTAACATCTTGCAATGTCCAACGAACAACACTTTTCTGGCGAGCACTCTAGATTTGACTCGGTAAAAGTTATAAAATGGCGGTTTTTGGAACATTATGAGCTTAACAATTGATTACTAAGTTAACAAAAATGTTATATAAAACGATAGAAATAGCTGTGACTTCTGCTAGCATAACTAGTTGTGAATATTGTAAAACGGCATATTTTGGAACATTTTGGACGTAACGATTCACTATTAAGTGAACAAATAATGGTATTATAAAACGATAGAAGTATCTTTGACTTGTGCTAGCAGAGCTAGTTATGAATTTTATAAAACTGAGTTTTTGGAACATTTTGATCTTAACGTTTGACCATTAAGTGAGCAAATAAAATGTTATATAAAACATTAGAAATTGAATTTTATAATAATTAGTCTGGGCAACATAGAATTCCTCTAGTGATCTATGACATGGGCGGTGCTGAAGAATGGGGCTGGTATGCCGTGGTTTGGGGGCTCCCGAAGCACCGAGAACCCAGCTTTAGTAGCATTATTATTCTTTCGCATCGTCCAAAAATATATCATTTCACTTCTTTGCCTCCGCGCAAACTTACCGACAGTATTTTCCAAAAAAGTGTTATCGAAATCTCGTTACCCTGATAGCTGCTATATTATATAACCCAATAACAGAAAAATTAGTTTTTGCAGGCAATGAATATTATAATTTATTATAAACTTTCTCGGTTGAAGTGCCCCATGGTGATTCTTTCTCTTTTACCCTACATAATTTATGTTCCATCATTCTAGATCATTCCATATGCGGTTCAAGCAATACATGAAGAAACTTAGCGCTGCGACCACCGTGAGCGAGGACGAGTGAGTACTATAATAAGTAATGTGGTTCTTGTTCTTTTCTTTAAAATCACTGACCATTAGTCTGCACGCTGCTAGGAATAATCCCAGCCCTTCATAATATATTATATATTCTTCCTATGTAGCCTTATGCACTGATTTCATTCTCTAACCCAATCCATTGGTTATTTCCTCCTTGGATAGTAACTTCTCTAGCCGATCTACAACGTTGTTTGTTTGCAACATCTTGTCAGGAGCTTCCTTGTATACAATAGGAGTAATAGTTCACACTATTAAATAAAACTAACAGAAGTACTAAGTAGGACAGAGCTGCCAAATATTTTGCAACAGGCTTTAATCTCGCGGTATTTTTCATTCTATTCACTTGTTCCAAAATTTCACAGACAAAGCCAAAAATATAACTGCCATTTAGAATGACCTTGTTTTAAATGAAAATAATATTTTTCAGGGTTAAGTGTAAAATGAAGTAAAGTATTTTAGAATAATAATAATTATAGCCGTAAAGAAAATGTGCTGTTGTACATTTTATTAACATTCTAAGTATACTTTTGCCATAACCAGGTACTTCTTTATAAACAAGAAATTTGTTTTAGTGTATAGTCTGACATGCAACTATGTACGTCAGTTCGGCATGCGATTCATGACTGTAGATAACATAAGCTTTTACTTTTAGCAGGGAAAAATATTTTCAAGAAGTAAAGGTTGTTGTAGCTGCAAAATAACTGTCACTTACGCCGAAACTGGCTCGAAAGAAATCCCTTTTAAAAATGAGAATTTTATTATTAATTTTAACACTTTTTAAATCTTGAGCACGTGCCACGCTCGGAACTTTCGCGCGACTCGCGCTAGACTGATTACTATGGCATTGATTTTTTCAGCTACTGCAATTCTTGCCGCACACATATCCCAAAGTTAATTTTTATTCCGGTTACGTAAAGTCCACTCACTACTTTATTATGACCGAAACAAACTGAACCTTTGGAGACATTTGGAAGCTACTTGAGTTGTAATTAGTTTTTGGATGTGATGTCGATATTCTAATTGTAAAGATTACTTTCAGGATATCAGTAGCATTAATATCAGGGATCAGGGCTGGGGCGGGATTACCGGCACCTATGATTAACTGCTTGAATGAAAGTAATCTATGGGCCCTTTTCAATTTTTGAGCCACTCCATGTTTGGCAGCTTTTGACGATACCTGTAGGAAGTATTGAAATTTATGTTAACAGTAACGTCAACATTTTGTATTTCTTGCTGAACTTTGTTTTCGCATTCTCGTTTGGGTTTTTAAAATCCTGTTTTTTTTTTTTTCAAGGAGTTGCAGGCTTTAAATAGAGGTGCCACATCTAATCGTGGAATTATGCATATTCAGAGAAGCTCCTTTACGCGTTCTAATTCAACCCATTCTAAAAACAAAAAATCACAAACATGTCGATAATGTGTTTATCTATCTCGCCAGCAAGCGCACAAACACCGCACCAGAGGTGAGCACGCTTCAAAAACTCCTTGCGACTTGAACTGAGCGGTTCTGTAGGTTGTGGGGATTTCGAATCTGAGATTTCGAAAATGTGTGGGATGTTTAACCTGGGCCGAATAAATTGTGAATCTTAGACCCTTTCTTACTTTGGACGCATTATACCTGCAAAGCCGAGAGGCTGGTTATTATCAAATGTATTTTGCCTTAAAGCTCAAGGAAGTAACAATCCAAGCATTTAGCAGTTGTTTTTTTCAGAAAGATAGAAACTTGGTGTGGTGGCCCAGCTGGAAGCATCAGCGTCTTGACTATATCGGAAACAAATCTAGTGGAAAATATTTGTCTCAATCACTACAGCCCGCCGGTTGAAGGCGTCGAAGTGTATCGCTTGTGTTCGAGTGACGATAGCGACGCTTATGTTTGGTCTTACGTGTATCCAGGTTAGACGTTTGAACAGTGTGCTCTCAAATTCAGCTTTTCCAGCAGTCTGGATTAAATTTGAGCTTCAACTCCATTCTACCTTATTGAATGCTGAGTGCAGTGAGTGAAACGAGCGAAGCTTCAAATTTTTTGCAAAGCAAGTTTTTTATTGGGGTGAACAATAGGATTATAGAGTTATTTAGCCCGTTAAACACGTTGGTTTCATTGTTTTATCTAACCCTCCGGGACGGTGCCGCAGCAATATTTCATAAATTTTGGTTACAAAATATGCCGTTCCTAATTTCGCCACTATTCCAATTTAGTTGTATGTAGGTCAGTCAAACGTGTCTATAGGTTCTAGGGGTTGGTAGATACGGTAAAATCAACTATATTTGCGTAGTAGGCATTAAACAATGCAAGTCTTATGGCCTTGCAAACTTTGTGACATTATAAATTTCAAAAGTTTTCATCATTTTGTCACTGGAAGAAGGAATAATAAAGTGCCCTTCGGTTTTGAACTTTGACAAAAAATGATCGAGCGTTGGCATTTAAGCATTGCCGATGAATAGTGATTGCTATCTTGGGCTGGGCTCTCCATGCGCTGAAAATTTTGCCAGGGGGCCCTGGCTCCGAACCGGGGAGCGCCCGATATTACCAGGGGGCATTTTGATCAAATACAGTCGTCATGGTCGGTCAGTCATTTGAAGCTCACCGATGTGCATCACACCATTGAACTGATCACACGACCCATATTGAACCTGTGGCTTTTTCACGATTTTGTGCCATTTCTTTCATGAATAGCAGCCACTCTATTTTTCTATTTTCCATCTGCGCGCGTTTCTGGGAAAATCGTTCCTGACTGTAGGTATGTTGATGTCATCAAACAAATTGGAGCACCCAGTTCTATCTTATCCAGAAAATCAATATGACCTTAAACCAAAAAGAATTTCATGTAATATGCTGGGATCGCTCCCCGGTAAGCGGGCATGCGATTATTTGCTAAATGCGCTAAATGTTTGTTCTTTTAATTGCCGCACGATGTCTACTCCGTGCCGCCAAAAGAATTGGTTTCTCTTTCTCTCTCCCAGCGAAAAAAATATTTTGCTTGCCTTTCTGAAGTACATATAGCTGACGCGGGCTCAATGCCTGATCCTCTTGTCCGAAACGCCTTCCGCCTGATTTTGAAAGATTTATTCAGCTGCCACCTGGTTGGCAATTGGCCCTGTCCTGGTTGTAAAGCAAATGCAACAAGAAGTTTCAGTGCTACGTAGAGGATGTGGATACCTGGTGGCACCTGTCATGTGCAAACACTACTTATGCACTGGCACGGAAGCAGAAAAATTGGAAGTGTGTTTATTGTAACCTTGAAACTGAAAACAACTCATCTACATATGACAGTTACAAATTGTTCTGGTCCGGGCCCATAGATGGTTCTGGCCAGCAAGGAGTAGCAATAGCCATTAACACCGAACTTGAAGACGTCGTTTTGGAGTGTCGGTATATTTCTTCCCGTCTGATGTCAATGAGGATAGATACGAAGCCTTATCCAACAATCGTGATTTCAGCATATGCGCCGATTGACAGTGCGGAAGATACATAAAAGACGACTTTTACAACTCTTTGGAGGATGTTTTGGGTTCGGTGAAGCCTTCTGACTTTTTAGTCGTCTTGAAGGCGATTTCAATGGCAACCTTGGTGGAGGAGATGCGAAGTGTGTTGGTAGATATGCGCTTGGAACAAGAAATGACAGTAGTGATCGATTACATGCTATATTACAGCAGTACAAGCTTTTTGCTGCAAATACAAATTTCCGGCACAAAAGACGTCATTCTGTCACATGGGTTAGCCCTGATCAAAAAACAAGAAACCAGATCGATTATGTCCTGGTGAGAACACGGTGGCGAAGCTCTATTAACGCTCGCTCTTACTGGGGGACCGCTTGGTCCAGCGATCACGCAATGGTGTGTGCAAAGCTGAAATTGCGGTTTGCCGTAGAGAAAAAGCAGCCATCATGCAAACGTTTCAATGTGCAGCGATTGAAAATCCCGATCAACAGCTAGAATTTGAGCAAATGGTGTCAACAAATTAGCTCGTACTGTAAACAGGATGGAAACACTCAAAGATAAATGGTTGCGCCTAAAGATGGCTATTGTAGATAGTGCAGAAAGCAAACTTGGGCGTGTAAAGCGACAGAAGTCGGTATCGATTACAAACGACACACTCGCTCTCATAGCCAGAAACACTGCCGGCGGTCTGAAGCGCGAGGTCAGCGCATCACTAAAACGCGATTTAGAATCCCACTGGAACAGGTTTGCTGAGGAATTGGAACAAGCATCGGCTGCTGGTGATACCCGTAAGCTTTTCCAAATGCGCAAACTTGGCAAGTGTGGCAGCGCTGTTTCGAACCCATAGTTGGACAGAATGATGAAAGTCTGCCCTACAAAGAGGCGAAGATAACAAGATCGACTGAATACTTCAGTTCACTACTAAATCACCCTTGCCCCTCAATCCGGTCTCAGTTGATGAACTGCATACTGTTGACGCGGACACGGATATAGAAACAAATCCACCTTCTATTGATGAAATTCGCAGAGCTATCAAACATTT
>JASANE010008583.1:0-27983 GCA_030248225.1 Trileptium ribeirensis
CAGCAAAGTTGTAGTTCCCGATTAAAGATTTTTTCAATCCGATACCTCTGGCGAGCGTCATAATCTAAAATACTGGTTGACTCTAAATGGCAAAATCAGAAAGTCTTCAATTCGTGTCGGTTTTATGAAAATTTAGGCAGAAAATCATGGGAGCACCGCAAATACAAATGTGCACAACTATGTTGCATGTCGTGTCGAACAAAAAATGGGGAAACCCATCAATCTGGTGAAGAGTTATGCGACCAACAGACTGACAAAAGAATAGTTTGAAGAAACTCTGCTCGATACACCTTCTCCGTTATAATAAATTAATCGAATATAACCGAGATTTCAGTCATGCCTGTGGAGATATATCACGCGGTTGAGTAGATATCCAGCGGCATTAGATTTTATTGTCCAAAAGAGAAAGCTTTAGCCAGCTCACATATTGACACAGCTTTACAAAGACTTTGAGCAGGAAACTACTTAGCCAAGCTTAAAACCATTTCCAAAATTTCAACTATTGTATGAAGGCAACCACCCGAATGGCACAATTTTTATCGTCGCACAAGGCATTGTCAAATCTTCATCTAACTGATTGAATTCATGCGTAAATATCCGAAAATATTCCAAAAATGTTTATACTTTTGACGGAATTAGTGTGGCAAAACCGCAAAAGACGATGATTGCACTACGAATATACAGCACGGAGGTGAAGCTTAAAATCGCAGGGCCTCGTGTTGTGTAGTCTTGAGAATGCCGTTACAGCAGCTCTAAATCTATGTAACAAACCCAACAATTCCAGGCAAAACGATCGAATGCAATTACGAGTTTGGTTCATTAGCAATGTGAAGAGCAAAATGTCGCTGCAAGGATGGCGTCACTCGTGTACTGAATAGCTTGTAAATGTTGGAGTTGTTGCACGAATTTAGAGCGATTGTAGTTGCGCGACTAGCGAGAACATTATGTTGTTATGCCATTTACGATTTTTAGGGTTACCGGCGTGTTATCACATCTTAGTGTGGATGCCGCATAACGGAACACAATGGTTAGCTAACAATATCGAAGCTTACTTGGTAAAAATATCGTCTGGCAAACCATGAGTGTTGGTCTCTATACGGTGTGAATACCGTGTTTCGTGAACAGGTATCGACCAAGGATCATCCGTTGTCGGCGTTGACGAATCAAATATGGGACACCTCAACTGGGAAGAGAGCTTCAGATGCGGTAGCCACGCACAGAATATGCGATCATACAGATGATTTATGACACATTTCCATACAACGCGGCGCATATCACAAAAGGTATTCTGGCCGAAAGTAATTCTTGTCCAGTGGTGTGCCGCCAACAGCCAGGGCTGGATACAGCCTTTCTTCTTTCAAACAAATGCGTCACAGCAGCTGTCCTGTGCCAAAATTCGCCATAGGCCACATAAACTGTTAAACATGCCTAAAACGTCGTGGGATGAAAAGACTAGGAAATGTGGAAAGCTTAAAAATAACTTATACAAAACGGGAAAGGCTTTTGTGTGTGTTAAAAGTGTTTGGCCACAAATTGGTCACATATACAATGCATTATGAAGCACACTGTGTTGTGTTAAAATATTGTTGCTTGTTTATAAGCCGTTCTCACTGCGCTGAATGGCGCAGTGGAATTTAGCCCTAGTCTGGCATCGCAGGTCATTTGCCGTTTTTGACGGGAGGTTCGATGACAACATCCGAGACTAAAAGCTGGACCATAGTTCCAATTAAGTATTCCAATGGAAGACATGAGCTGTACTGTCCCAGAGCTTAGCACTAATGCCTCAATATCATGGTACTACGTTAAATGAAGAGTTCAAGAAAGGTCAAAAACATAGTCACAGCCTCACACATGTAACAAAAATACTTCATTTCATTGACGCACTTTTAGATTAGCAAACTCTATTGCGGAAGGAATTAGTGCTATGGCTGAAAAGAAAGAAATTTCAAATGAGCGCTGGTTTAATGTAAAATAATATGGATAGCAAATTTGTTGGTTGGGATTGGATCTATCTCAAAGAGACAGGGTAACGCTTTAAAAAATGAAACTGAAAATTAGCCTCTCGCATAGCTAATCCTTTGATGCTCACTAGGTCCCAATGGACCTGACACTGTGAGTCGTTGAGTTTACACAGTATGTCGTATGCTGTATGATTATCCGTGCATTTGCTATTCACTCGCGTGGTGAGAGTTCCGTAATGAACCGACCAACAGCTCCCAGGTAGTTGAGCGGTTTCGCATACGCAACTTTCACGCATACGTCTACTGTTCGATCCTTAGCGTCGGCTTAAATTTAACAACAGCTCCCAGGTGTTTCAGTGGTTTGCGTACGCAACTTTCACCCCTACGTCTCGTGTTCTATCCTTAGCGCCCTCTTAAATTTATCAAACAGTGCACAATACCTAAATTAATTCAGGCAGGAAAGAGTTATAACTTTTCAAAAGCCTAAGGTTACGCCCTTATATGAGACATACAATAAGCCTAAGTCGGGGGCTCCCGCCCCACGAACCCTCGCTTTACGCTGTTCTTTTTTCTAACGTTATAACGTAACGCCGCTCAAGGTTACCTGGGCCCAGCTACCGAAGTAAGTTTGTCTGGTTTTGCGGGCAATATATTCGATAATATGTTTGTTTGAGCAAGGTTTTTAGACATACCAACTTCATAAGTTAATGCTACTTGTCCAGTGGTACATAAACACGCAAAGTCTACATTGAACGAAGCGTTTCTACAAAGAAGAATACTATGAACAAACAGGTGGTCATCTAGTGTTGCGTATTTAGTTATGCTCAAGGTAAATGGTGGTGCTGCAACGAGCTGAAACTGCTGAATAGAACCAGAACCAGGATTTGCTAGGTGGGCAGAGCGTAACCCCGTATGACCCCGAATGCCAAGAGTGGTTGCACCAGGGGACACCCATGCCTCGTTTTGCCTTGGCCTCTGGCTAAACATTTATTAGCACTTTGCAGAAATTATTGGCAAACCTAAATAGCGATCCTTCTTGAATTCGTTTCAAACAGGATCTCACGTTACTTTTCGGCGGACAAGTATCATGGACAAAACCAAGTGTGGAAACCAAATTTGAAATGCGTTTTAATATTTTCGACTTAACTAAGATAATACATTTATGATGCATTTAACTTAAAGGTGCATTCACACGTTCAAACTTTTTTCTCAGGTTTTGAGCTGAAAATTTGATGAAAGGGCAACGTTTGGCAGTAAATTTGTAGTAGAAAATGTGTCAGCTTAAAAATTTAAGCTCAAATTTTGAGGTCAAAGATTTTTTAACATATATTTTTTGTATTTTTGATTGACAAAAGTAATATCCTACAAAGGTTTGAGAGCAGCGTTCCTATTCACCAATAATTCAAAAATGCTTTCAGATTTTGATTAAACTTTGACATAAAATTTTGAGCAATACGTTGGTCGTGTGGACGCACCGTTAGACTATGTTTCCAGATTCTATATTCGGTTTTTGTTGGTTTTTAGATTTATTTTGTTCAAATTTCAGAAAATAAAGTTAACTTTCCACGTTGATTGGGGATTGGATAACCGGTGTCGCGGATTATTTTTCCTCGCGGTATTTTTCCCCTTACCGGTCATGGTATTTCTTTCCCATGGTATTTTTCCCTTCCAGATCGACCGTAAGATAGACGGCTGTGGTATTTTTTACCCGTACTATTTCTTCCCCGTGGTATTTTTTCCCGTCATTGGTTGTGGTAAGCAGATACAAAGATCCCATCTGTCCGAGATAGATCTTGACGACACCGTTTTTGACTGGACCCAACACCTCATTTGTGCCAAAACTGGGTCTCGGTTTCAGACTTGCATGTATGCTGAGTCGTCATTTGACAGGGCAGAAGACGGTCGTATCGAGC
The DNA here is from genome assembly GCA_030248225.1 of Trileptium ribeirensis. Classification (NCBI taxonomy): domain Eukaryota; kingdom Metazoa; phylum Nematoda; class Enoplea; order Enoplida; family Thoracostomopsidae; genus Trileptium; species Trileptium ribeirensis. The sequence continues at coordinate 3,875 of JASANE010008583.1, forward strand.
TTCACCATACTGGGGGTTATCACTGGCAAAATTGGTGGCATAGTCTATCTGGCTGACAGCCGGTTTAACAATGTAATCGCCCGTCTTTTCAAGACCAGTTAAGGCAACGGTATGGTCCAGCCCTTATAAGCGTTTCCATCCTGCCTGTGCAGCAGCGATCTCGATCTCTCGATTGCGGTGCCTTTGCAACTGCAGTTGGCTTCAGCATGGCGCTAAAAGAAGACCCCAAAGAAATATGGAAATGATGCGAAGCCATCTCTATGATTGTCTCATCAATTTTTAACTCAAAAGCTTTCTTTTGGCCAATGCAGCGAAAAAGCAACGAGTTCAAATGATTCTGATGGAAATTTAGTTTTCAGAAATTAAGGTTTCCTTTAGTGCTTTTAATAATGCGCAATCAGTGATTTAATAACCAGTAACGGGAAAAATATTTACGGGGAAGAAATACAACGGCCGGTAAGGGTAAAATATCACGGGAAAGAAATAGTACGGGGAATAATACCACAGTTGTCTATCTTACGGTGAATCTGGAAGGGAAAAATACTGCGGGCAAGAAATGCAACGGCCGGTAAGGAAAAAATACCAGGGGGAAGAAATCGTACGGAGAATAACACCACAGTTGTCTATCTTACGGTGAATCTGGAAGGGAAAAATACTGCGGGGAACAAATGCAACGGCCGGTAAGGAAAAAATACCAGGGGGAAGAAATCGTACGGAGAATAACACCACAGTTGTCTATCTTACGGTGAATCTGGAAGGGAAAAATACTGCGGGGAAGAAATGCAACGGCCGGTAAGGAAAAAATACCAGGGGGAAGAAATCGTACGGAGAATAACACCACAGTTGTCTATCTTACGGTCGATCGGGAACAGGAAAAATACCACGGGGAAAGTAATCCGCGATACCAGAGGCACTTCTGTACAGATTTAACCAAAGATGTTCCAGGAAAACGGTAAAACATTGGTGCAATGTTTGATCAAAATCATTGAACAATACTCTCTGACTTTAATCATTGACTTAAATGTATTGGGCTTTTTTAATTTTCGATACCAAAACGAAATTTAAAATTGTTAATTTCACTGATTTTTTGCAGATTTCACAGCCTTAAAAATTTGATATATATTTAAAACTTAAATTTGGAAGTTATTTCTGAAATATAGCTATAATTATATATGTAAAATTATAATTGTTGCCGCGGTGTGACGAAAGCAAACGATAACCATTCAACATTCTGATCGAATACAGTTCCATTCATATTTTTTCACTAACAGCACCAATATTTGGCTTCTACGTCGCGAAACCCTGTAAGCTGCTCGAATTAAATCATTTTGATTTCACTGGTGAACAAAGACAAAATGCCGATCTGTCGCTGCCTCATTTACCCCAGACCCGAACCCGGGTTGTATCGATTTGTCAAACACAAGTTCGGATCTACGGGTTCAGTAGGCTCGCGACGCTGTCTATTAATGGTCCGCAAGCGAATTCGTCCATCCGTAAGTCTCCGTTCGAAATCGCTCAAACTCCTGTTGCACAAAATATATTTAGTCGTTGTTAATCGTTTGTGATCATTCGGATCTCCGGTGTCGCACAGAGGTCCTGAGGGCGATAACAAATCAGAATCGCTTTCGACCAATAAACAATGTCGCCAGTTGTTCGTTCGTGAAGATTTCTCGATTTTTTCCAGAGTTAACTGACACAGCTGGCCAGAACAATTTCAGTTTTCGACTTGAAGCGTTTGCAAATTCTTTGGTTTAAAATTGTGAGTTTCAATGCTACCATTAGCTGTGGTCTTTAGCTGGAAACACGAATTTATGATTGTAGCAAGACTTTTTAAGCTGCATTCCTTATTCCTCTGGCTGCGTTTCCAGCGTCACTTGATGAATCAGTAATAACAGTTCATTCCAACATTCGATAATCAGTGAACGCTGCTGGACGAAGCGCTTTTATAATAAGCCATAAGTTGGAGATTCCGCAATCACACTCATCGACGACTTAGCAATTGCGGAGGTCCTGAGGGGCCATTCAACTGTGATCCTCAGCTATTTGACGAACCGATGTATTTCCCGATATGCAGGCAACGAAGGATTGTACCTATTTTTTGACCAGTTGCGACAACTGGCTACTATACAAGATTACCCTGATGTTATATAGATTTAGGAATATTATTTATGTATTTGTTTTTATATTATTTATATTATGTAATAATTTATTTATATGTATATTAACTTATTTATTTCCACATTATATTTATACACATTAACATTTATACCAAAAGTTTTTCTTTGCAATGACAAATGTAAATTGTGTCAAGTGTGATCACTAGAAATGTGTCAATTTTTGAGACAAGGCTCGTTCGAAGAGCTTTGAGTGAAAACTTTGATTAAGTCTATCTTTGAGGCACAAAATATTTGGCTTAGGATGGCTAACTAAAATGTTGCCGTTTCTTAAATGAACCATATTGAATACAACTCGGCAGGCCATATCCTGATACTCCGGTGATCGTGTTTTCCAAAATTTTGTGTTGTCTTATATAGTCCTTGGTCCACCGTTTCAACTACAGAAGATGTGTAAAATAATATTTACTAAAATTCTATTAATAACTATTAGGATTTGACAATATTTAGCGAGATTCGCTTTTCATGATTACACAGGATTGTAAGAAAAATGTATTTCAACAACTCAGAAATCACCTCGAGATTAGATGTAGTGGGAACTCGGCTTGACGAATAGTCTAAAAGTATCTGAGTGCTGAAGAGTATTAAGATCAGTCGGCTAACCATCTCCCATTGCAGTAAAACTAGATGCTTTTCAAAAAAGTACGTTTGTAGCACTTAAAACGCAGTATTTTTACATCCATTTATGGCCTAATCAACGGTGTTGTCACGCTTTTTAATGCCATTTCAACCAAAGATGTTAAAAGTGCAGGCAGTGATGTGTCGGCATCACGAAACGAAAGACAGTGGAAATTACTGCAGGTTTCTATATTGTGCTGGCCGATATTAACAGTTTTATAATTCGTAATTAGTAGTTGAAATCTTGTAAAATTATTTCCGAATTGATCTAAATTTCCTGCTGTTCTATTCTCGTTTCGCGTCAAATGTATTTTAAATTAAGAAAACAACAACTATATACAATTGTATTCTACGTTGAAGTTACGCCGTAGATGAAGCCTTAATAATAGAAGTAATTGATTTTCGGAAATTCAAAGCTGCCTTAAATATGATAGATCTTTACCCATTTTCAAAATTTAGTAGAAACCTGTAACTATCGTGTTATTTACTCCGTTTTTGTAGCTTAAACCTATGGTCACATCTAAGTGGATTATTGTTCTCTTTGTGTTTGTGGCTATAATTAGTTGTTAGGACAAATGTCATGTTTTTAAATTGTATTAAATATGTGCATTTATAACATTTTTGAAACTGGTAATGAACTTGTCGGTAAGTCATTGCCTAAGTCTTGAGCTCGCTATGACTGCCTGATGCAAAACTCGTTACGCTGGTTGTTGGATTGCCAGTATGCAGATGTTAATAATGTTTCGTATTGCCGTTGTTGTCATAAATAAGGATATTCTTTTATAGCGAAGTTAAACCGTGTTCAACTGGTGACAGTCCGGGCTTAACCGATACCTGCAACTGGTTCAGGTTCAAGGAAAGTGGAATAGAAATTTATTGCTCTTATAGTTATATACTTATATTATTTTAGTATTTAATAGTGTTCTATGTAAATATAATTTATGACGCATTGTAATTATTGAGGCTCGATTTATGAGAGCGTAAGTTCCTGGATACCTCAATCCGAGCACATTTTATTACATATTTGTCAGGACCAATCCGAATATAGCAAATCCTTGGGTCAAATCAGGTTTCATGATCTCGAAACTGTCGTCTCGGTTGAACTATCGATGTATCTAATTTCCAGCTGGACTAAATTTTAGTGTTGATTTTAAAGTGATTTAAACGAAGTTGGATTCAAAAATCAACTTACGTTTCATCTTGAGCAGTTTTCGGAGTCTGTTCCGCAAACGGTCGTTGCAGTCTTGAAGATTATATGTTAATAATGCTATATATATTGTTGGTTTTCAGCACTCTGAAAAATCGTTTGACAACATAAAACCATGTGTCAACGACTGATATTTGTCAACTTTTATCATAAATCCATATTCTTCTCAACTAGCTGAAGTCGGTCTGAGTCTATCGAGGCCGCCAAATTTGAGTATATTTTAGATGGAGCCTGTTTAAGTTCTGCATCCATCCATCTCACCGTGATAATTATCGCGATGGAAATTTGACGTTATTTATAGAACGGTTTACGATGGCATTACCAATTTTGTGTTACCAAATCATATGCGTTTTCTCGCGTGGTTCCGGTTCCGCTTAGGTTCTTTGGGCACTTTACATATCCTAGCCAGTCCAATCCATTTCATCAACAGACAAAGTTTCAGGACTGGTTGCTAAAACTCATCAATTTAAGCAATAATAGCAGATAACTAGGGGTTAATTAGTGTTGACTAAAATAAGAGCTTAATTTTTTCGTTCAAATTGGTGGAAGAACGCTTTGGAAGTCAGGAATAAAAATTTTTATCTTATCTATCGACTATTAATTTTGATGTCCACATAATTGAATTCGAATCGGGCTAAAACTGAGAAGCTTCGGTCAGAACATTAGGGCCACACATTTTACCTGGCTGACAAAGTGTACACCGATAATTTATATACGTTTGACATGTGCGGAAATGTATAAAAAGCAAATAGATAATGAACTTAAGAGAAGTGAGGATTAATATCATTTATAGTCAAAGTCTTCAAATAAGGCTAACATTAACAGATGAAAGCATTTGAAAATCTTTACTTAACTGAAATTCGATCCCAGCATAAGATATCGCGGCCTAAGTCTTAATCCCTGAGAGCTACACAACCGACAGCTTATACAAACGCAGTTACTGACATATGACGCTATCAGGGCACTGCGTCTAAATGGGACCCCTAATATTTGCGCCTGCGAACCAGAAACCCTGAGAAAACATCCGCGTCCTGACTGGCGATTGCTCGGGACGAACGGACGTTCATCAAACAACAAAAGTAGGCAACGCAACTGTAAACAGTCAACGCACAAACATCCTGAACTTTAAAACGTTTTTAACTGCTGCACTGAATCACTGACTGCAATGCATTGTTATCGATAATGACACATCGCTGAGTGACAATGAACTGAATCATTTTTATCGCAAATATTTCTTCTTTTATGAATCAAAATACGACAAAAATGTTTGCAAAATATAACTCGGAAATATTTTTGGATAAATCACTCAACTCCTATCCAAGAATAAATATAAACTAATGGCTTCTGTTTTACCTCCATACGTTTCTTACCGTTCATCGTCATCCGCAAATCCTTAATACGAAACATTACACAACGAAGGCCGTTCCGTTCCAAGAACTCAAACATATTAAGTTGCGGTTCATTCATAGAGTTATGTGAAAAATGGAAATATTTTGACGTCTCGAACAGAGAGGAAAAAATACCAGATGTATACAGCAGCGTCGCAAGAGGGACCATCTTGCTCTCTACTTGTTACTGACCAACGCGAAAAAATTATCAAGTTTTTAAGAACGATATTATTAGAGAAAGACAGTTTGAGTCAGACACATTCTCTTAGTTGCAACTACAGCCGATGACATAAAGCAGCGAGTGTCGTTGCTTAAACATTATTGCAATTTCCACAATGCGGTTTCAGCAACGTCGTCAACAAAGCGAAAAAGGACTTGACTCAGATCACATAGCAAGCTAAACTAAAAACTTTCAATTCGCATAACTCACTGATTTGATTGCTTAAGTGACACAGAACGAGCTTATAAATGATTAGTCTATCCTTGCCATGTTTCGACGAACTTGACCGCTAAACATTTTGGAACGTAATAGTGATCATACATGCTCATAGAGGGAAGAGGGTTGTTACTCCCCCGTGGGTGGCTGACCCCTAAACCAGCGAGGTTGAAGGCCTACCCCTGCCCGTGCAAAGACCAGGGTACACCTATGGGGCCTCGGACCTTGTGCATGTATTACAATGATGGTAATTCTCAGTAGACACGATGAAAGAACCAATAATTGTCTTTATCACTGTTAGAAAAATTATCACACAAAAGGACAAAGCACGATGTTTACTCAACAGGGTGAGCTGTTATCCGAATAAAGTCTTTGGAGTACAAAAAAGCTGGAACCATACCATCTGAGGCTTAATCTGGTTATTTTCTATCACCTAGAGGCTCAGTGGTTAGAGCCTAAAGTCGCGTAAAAACTTAATGTCGTGGCTTCGAATCACTAGCAGATTCACAAGAGGCGGGGGCTTCGTTAGACCTAAGTCAGGGTCATCAAAAATTTGCAAAAAATATAAAAAATGTGGGAAAGATTTGTTCATCAAGGATGGGAAGCTAAGGTCCGAGCCCCCTCATGGGTCCACCAGTGCTCTAAATACTATCGCAGACGGCGTTTTCTAATGTAGTCAATCCCATGTTAGCTTCGAAATCCCGATCCCATATCAGCGACAAACTCAAAAAACAAACAACTCTACCCGATCTGAAACAACAATATCATTTTTGAAGCAGTGACTAGAAAGGTCTGGGAAAATGCAGTGTGACGCCCTTGTTGTTTTGGTTGTTTACAAATAGTGTAAAAGCTGAATAATATTTAAGTTCGACGTCATAAAAGACTATGAAATATTAGGCAAATCCAAACAAACAACAAACAAACACCCACATTATAAGTTATTTTTCACAAAACAGCTGTTACCATAAGCCCACCTACAACATTTTTAATATTTGTGCAATGACAAATCGATTTCCGACAATGAATTGTTCTTGCGATTCGGAATTATTGGAAATGTTTTCATCAGGATTCGGCAATGAATAACGACAGCGTAGGGTACTCTGGGTAAAATAGAAATTTCAGAACGAAACCGTTTGACAAGGTCTAAACATTACTAAAGACCCAATAGAGTTTTGCCTTAGGGCTTATTTGGAAAAATCTTATTCGAAAGATACAGAATATTTGCATATAGAACATAGGTGTCGATGGAAAATAAAGGGGCCACCCCCTAAAAGTCGAACCCTTTGTCACAAGCACAACCAAAATTACCCTTTCCCAAGCCCACTGCCAGGTGCCCACTAAATGTTAATGAAACTTAGCAAAAATGAAGGCGAAACGTGGCAAACAATGAGGTAAACATATGGGAAATTAGGAAAAATTTATTGCAAATAGCCGAAAATTTGGGCAAAACATTTTCAGTTTCTTAAAATTTTAGAAATTTACCGTGACCTGCCCCGAGACCACATAAGCCCCAACCCGACAATCCCTGGCACTTACCTTCGCATGTAGAATCTTAACATTTTCAGTTTCTTAAAGTTTTAGACATTTACCGTGACCTGCCCCGAGACCACATAAGCCCCAACCCGACAATCCCTGGCACTTACCTTCGCATGTAGAATCTTAACATTTTCAGTTTCTTAAAGTTTTAGAAATTTACCGTGACCTGCCCCGAGACCACATAAGCCCAAACCCGACAATCCCTGGCACTTACCTTCGCATATAGAATCTTAACATTTGCAGTTTCTTAAAATTTTAGAAATTTACCGTGACCTGCCCCGAGACCACATAAGCCCAAACCCGACAATCCCTGGCACTTACCTGCGCATATAGAATCTTAACATTTTCAGTTTCTTAAAATTTTAGAAATTTACCGTGACCTGCCCCGAGACCACATAAGCCCAAACCCGACAATCCCTGGCACTTACCTTCGCACCTGATATGGAATCTTAACTCGGTAAGCGTTCGTTGCCTGTACGAACAGAATTTCCTATTAATATTCTAGGAACGAGCGTTGCCTATTTGTGCAGTGAACTGTTCCGCAACGAGTAAGCTTTGGGATTGCATCGAACGAAATTGAGCATTGCAAACAATGACTCAAGTGGCTTGAGAAAAATTGCAATATTGGAACACCTCAGAGAGAAAAGACGGTCGGGTTGTCTTGTGCAAGAATTGAGAAATATATTTCCTACACAAGGATTGCTATACATCGCGTTGCAGTTGTGTATTTTTATGACTGCATTAGCAATTATAGCAAGAAGTAAGGTTACACATCAAAAGTTGGTAACCTCGACCAAACTTGAGATTGCTGATGTTTGACGAAACGCTATGACTAAAAATAACATTGTCAAGAGCCAAACCAAACGCCAAAGACGCAACAAAACGAATCGACCCGAATGGCTAATATTGTCCCGAAAGCGTCATCGAATTTAAAAACTAATGCGCCCATTGGAAGGCAAGCCTAATCTGATCAAAGTGGGAACGCCGTAGTGCAAGCCATAAAATGTCCATATGTCGCGTGGCTTGACCATCGCAAAAATGACAGCTTATCAATGATTATCTGATGGATAGCTGTCGAATTGAGCATCGCCTTTAGCTGTTCTCAATATTGCTTTAAGCAAATATTTTCTTCGGTTTTCAACCATTTTAATCCGTTATAAACGTCTAACTACACTAGAGGCAAGAATTGTAATAGTCAATAACTTAAAACAAAACCATTAGTACAAGTTACAAATATATAGGGGTAATTTAGATGGCGATAGAAGCCGTAAATTTGGGGTCTTTACATTGCTAGTTTACTCTGTGCTCAAATCAAACAGGAAACTTCATAATTTTAGAAAGCTCAAAACCCAGTAACGTAGCTTGCAATCCTAAAATCTTGAAATACATTTTGAACAGTTTTCTAAATCCGAACCTAGAATGGAATTTCAACCGAACGTGGAATTGTTAAACATTTCCATTTCAAACGACGCATCTCTTTGAGTAATACTCATTTTGTGACTTGATTTTCTGGGAAATATTTTGTCCAGCTTGACATTTAAGAACGAAAGCTGTCCGTGGAAACTGCTTGATATATCCGACATATGTTGTGTAGGAGATTTAGCGCTTGATTAAATGGTTAACCAACTTAACACTGCTTTGATCTGCAGTAAACACTTGAAGGCAATATCAACCCTTAAGGAACATAACCAGCTTTTGCTTTAATCATCGCTACAAACTGTTCAGGATATTCCCGTCACCAAAATTTTAGACTCAAGTCTTGACTCTAAATTAATTTCATAGCCTAAGCCAAAAACATCATATGACAGTTTTGTCAATTTCATAGATGGACACACCTAGAACATTGTTATCAGAATACAAGGTGGTATCCCGAGAATCAGGAGTTTGGATGATCGCGAGGGGTATCCTTAGGGCAGTGGCTGAACCCGGTTTAACAGTTGATGAGAGACGAACAAAGGACATTTTGTCTTAAGTTTCAATTTGCAATCTAATAGCTGTGAACTAACATAAGCTGGATGATACGGAACCGAGACAGGCATCGAGCTAACAAAACTATTCAGGAAATGACCATACGAAATGAATTGCAGAATTTGCAAAAAACGTGTGGAAATGAAACTTAGTCGCAACGAAAGAGAACGAACTATAATTTTACAATCATTGCACTATTGCGCTGGCCGGCACTGTGACTTGCACAAAAAAGTGCAACTAATGCGTCTGTGTCTGTGTGTGCGCGGCTGCGATTGTTTGTTGATTGCAATAACAACTGCACAAATCGCAGCGATGGTCTGTCGTGAACTTTGACAACTATTACAACTTGACACACAGTGCTGCGACGTACAACAGTTTTGCGAAGGATAATCTGTTTATTTCCGCTTGAAAAACATATCAAATATATGCACTAAATTGAAAAAAAACAGCTATAGAAAAACAAAATAATATGAAATTTAAAATTCGCTTTTTGGAAATGAAAAATATTATTTATATTACGAGTATATATGAGAGTAATAGTAAAAATTGCCATACGAAAAATGTGGCGTTTCCTAATGAGTAGTGTTTTATGAGCTGTGGAAATTGACCGAAACAGCCGTTCCAAGTGAGTGATAGAATGTGATTAAAGTTTGTAGATACTGCTACAAAAACTCCAAATATATAGCTATATTTCATATTCTGTGTATTTGCCTGCTAAAACAGACGCTGGCGTAGATATTAAATTTCCAACTCAATATACCATATCATTTATCCAAGAAATATTTACAAAAATAACTGGCGTTAAGGTGCCGTGTACCCCATTTAAATGGAGGTGTGGTGCTCAAATGTGAAGAGGGCTCTCACAAAGTAAATTTTTACGGCGAATAGCATATAAAATCATCTCGAACATAACCAGTTAGGAATTGAGTATTTTCAATTTTCCAACTGTTATACCCCCAAACGGGGGACAGCCGCATCCCATCAAATATTCTGACTTAGGAATTGAGTATTTTCAACTTTCCAACTGTTATACCCCCAAACAGGGGACAGCCGCATCCCAACAAATATTCTGACTTAGGAATTGAGTATTTTCAAATTTCCAACTGTTATACCCCAAACCGGGGGATAGCCGCATCCCATCAAATATTCTGACTTAGGAATTGAGTATTTTCAAATTTCCAACTGTTATACCCCCAAACAGGGGACAGCCGCATCCCATCAAATATTCTGACTTAGGAATTGAGTATTTTCAATTTTCCAACTGTTATACCCCCAAACGGGGGACAGCCGCATCCCATCAAATATTCTGACTTAGGAATTGAGTATTTTCAAATTTCCAACTGTTATACTCCCAAACAGGGGACAGCCGCATCCCATCAAATATTCTGACTTAGGAATTGAGTATTTTCAAATTTCCAACTGTTATACCCCCAAACAGGGGACAGCCGCATCCCATCAAATATTCTGACTTAGGAATTGAGTATTTTCAAATTTCCAACTGTTATACTCCCAAACAGGGGACAGCCGCATCCCATCAAATATTCTGACTTAGGAATTGAGTATTTTCAAATTTCCAACTGTTATACCCCCAAACAGGGGACAGCCGCATCCCATCAAATATTCTGACTTAGGAATTGAGTATTTTCAAATTTCCAACTGTTATACTCCCAAACAGGGGACAGCCGCATCCCATCAAATATTCTGAGTTAGGAATTGAGTATTTTCAAATTTCCAACTGTTATACCCCCTAACAGGGGACAGCCGCATCCCATCAAATATTCCGACTTAGGAATTGAGTATTTTCAAATTTCCAACTGTTATACTCCCAAACAGGGGACAGCCGCATCCCATCAAATATTCTGACTTAGGAATTGAGTATTTTCAATTTTCGAACTGTTATACCACCAAACAGAGGACAGCCGCATCCCATCAAATATTCTGAGTTTTCTAGCTACTTCGAGCACTCATATTTAAATTTGTGCCCAGAAAATTTCTTTCTGTTTCCACTCTTTCAGGAAATGAATCGCCATTGGAGACGCGTCCGAGGTACTGGAGACGCGTCCGAGGTACTGGAGACGCGTCCGAGGTACTGGAGACGCGTCCGAGGTACTGGAGACGCGTCCGAGGTACTGGAGACGCGTCCGAGGTACGGGAGACGCGTCCGAGGTACTGGAGACGCGTCCGAGGTACTGGAGACGCGTCCGAGCTACTGTAGACGCGTCCGCTGTACTGGAGTCGAGTCCTCGGTACTGGAGACGCGTCCGAGGTACTGGAGACGCGTCCGAGGTACTGGAGACGCGTCCGAGGTACTGGAGACGCGTCCGAGGTACTGGAGACGCGTACGAGGTTCTGGGGACGCGTCCGAGGGTACTGGAGACGCGTCCGAGGTACTGGAGACGCGTCCGAGGTACTGGAGACGCGTCGGAAGTACTGGAGACGCGTCCGAGGTCCTGGAGACGCGTCCGAGGTCCTGGGAGACGCGTCCGAGGTCCTGGAGGTTCGAGGTCCTGGAGACGCCTCCGAGGTATGGAGATGCCTCCGAGGTACTGGAGACGCCTCCGAGGTACTGGAGACGCCTCCGAGGATGGAGACGCCTCCGAGGTCCTGGAGACGCGTCCGAGGTCCTGGAGACCGTCCGAGGTCCTGGAGACGCGTCCGAGGTCCTGGAAGACGTGTCCCAGGTCCTGGAGACGCGTCCGAGGTCCTGGAGACGCGTCCGAGGTCCTGGAGACGCCTCCGAGGTACTGGAGACGCGTCCGAGGTACTGGAGACGCCTCCGAGGCCCCTGGAGACGCCTCCGAGGTCTGGAGAGCTCGGGGCTGGAGACGCCTCCGAGGTCTGGAGACGCCTCCCGAGGTACTGGAGACGCCTCCGAGGTACTGGAGACGCGTCCGAGGTACTGGAGACGCGTCCGAGGTACTGGAGACGCGTGCGTGGTACTGGAGACGCGTCCGAGGTATTGAGACGCGTCTGAGGTTCTGGAGACGCGTCCGAGGTACTGGAGACGCGTCCGAGGTTCTGGTGACGCGTCCGAGGTACTGGAGACGCGTCCGAGGTACTGGAGACGCGTCCGAGGTACTGGAGACGCGTCCGAGGTACTGGAGACGCGTCCGAGGTACTGGGGACGCGTCCGAGGTACGGAGCGCGGCTGGAGACGGGTCCGAGGTACTGGAGACGCGTCCGTGGTACTGGGGACGCGTCCGAGGTACTGGGGACGCGTCCGAGGTACTGGAGACGCGTCCAAGGATAGCTGCGAACACTCCGAGGTACTGGAGACGCGTCCGAGGTACTGGAGACGCGTCCGAGGTACTGGAGACGCGTCCGAGGTACTGGAGACGCGTCCGAGGTACTGGTGACGCGGACGAGGTACGGGAGACGCTTCCGAGGAGGTACTGGAGACGCGTCCGAGGTACTGGAGACGCGTCCGAGGTACTAGGAGACGGCGTCCGAGAGTCCTGGAGACCCTTCCAGAAAGGACGTGTCCGAGGGTACTCGAGATCGTGTCCGAGGTACTCGAGACGCGTCCGAGGTCCTGGCGACGCGTCCGAGGTACTGGAGACGCGTCCGAGGTACTGGAGACGCGTCCGAGGTACTGGAGACGCGTCCGAGGTACTGGAGAGACGCGTCCGAGGTACTGGAGACGCGTCCGAGGTACTGGAGACGCGTCCGAGGTACTGGAGACGCGTCCGAGGTACTGGAGACGCGTCCGAGGTACTGGAGACGCGTCCGAGGTACTGGAGACGCGTCCGAGGTACTGGAGACGCGTCCGAGGTACTGGAGACGCGTCAGAGGTCCTGGACACGCGTCCGAGGTCCTGGAGACGCGTCCGAGGTACTGGAGACGCCTCCGAGGTACTGGAGACGCGTCCGAGGTACTGGAGACGCCTCCGAGGTACTGGAGACGCCTCCGAGGTACTGGAGACGCGTCCGAGGTACTGGAGACGCGTCCGAGGTCCTGGAGACGCGTCCGAGGTCCTGGAGACGCGTCCGAGGTCCTGGAGACGCCTCCGAGGTACTGGAGACGCCTCCGAGGTCCTGGAGACGCCTCCGAGGTACTGGAGACGCCTCCGAGGTACTGGAGACGCCTCCGAGGTACTGGAGACGCGTCCGAGGTACTGGAGACGCGTCCGAGGTACTGGAGACGCGTCCGAGGTACTGGAGACGCGTCCGAGGTACTGGAGACGCGTCCGAGGTACTGGAGACGCGTCCGAGGTACTGGAGACGCGTCCGAGGTACTGGAGACGCGTCCGAGGTACTGGAGACGCGTCCGAGGTACTGGAGACGCGTCCGAGGTCACTGGGGACGCGTCCGAGGTACTGGGTTCGCGTCCGAGGTACTGGGGACGCGTCCGAGGTACTGGGGACGCGTCCGAGGTACTGGAGACGCGTCCGAGGTACTGGAGACGCGTCCGAGGTACTGGAGACGCGTCCGAGGTACTGGAGACGCGTCCGAGGTACTGGAGACGCGTCCGAGGTACTGGAGACGCGTCCGAGGTACTGGAGACGCGTCCGAGGAACCGGCGACGCGTCCGAGGTACTGGGGACGCGTCCGAGGTACTGGAGACGCGTCCGAGGTACTGGAGACGCGTCCGAGGTACTGGAGACGCGTCCGAGGTACTGGAGACGCGTCCGAGGTACTGGAGACGCGTCCGAGGTACTGGAGACGCGTCCGAGGTACTGGAGACGCGTCCGAGGTACTGGAGACGCGTCCGAGGTACTGGCGACGCGTCCGAGGTACTGGCGACGCGTCCGAGGTACTGGAGACGCGTCCGAGGTACTGGAGACGCGTCCGAGGTACTGGAGACGCGTCCGAGGTACTGGAGACGCGTCCGAGGTACTGGAGACGCGTCCGAGGTACTGGAGACGCGTCCGAGGTCCTGGAGACGCGTCCGAGGTCCTGGAGACGCGTCCGAGGTACTGGAGACGCCTCCGAGGTACTGGAGACGCCTCCGAGGTCCTGGAGACGCGTCCGAGGTACTGGAGACGCCTCCGAGGTACTGGAGACGCCTCCGAGGTACTGGAGACGCGTCCGAGGTACTGGAGACGCGTCCGAGGTACTGGAGACGCCTCCGAGGTACTGGAGACGCCTCCGAGGTACTGGAGACGCCTCCGAGGTACTGGAGACGCCTCCGAGGTACTGGGAGACGCCTCCGAGGTACTGGGAGACGCCTCCGAGGTACTGGAGACGCCTCCGAGGTACTGGAGACGCCTCCGAGGTACTGGAGACGCCTCCGAGGTACTGGAGACGCCTCCGAGGTACTGGAGACGCGTCCGAGGTACTGGAGACGCGTCCGAGGTACTGGAGACGCGTCCGAGGTACTGGAGACGCGTCCGAGGTACTGGAGACGCGTCCGAGGTACTGGAGACGCGTCCGAGGTACTGGAGACGCGTCCGAGGTACTGGAGACGCGTCCGAGGTACTGGAGACGCGTCCGAGGTACCGGAGACGCGTCCGAGGTACTGGAGACGCGTCCGAGGTACTGTCCGAGGTACTGGGACGCGTCCGAGGTACTGGAGACGCGTCCGAGGTACTGGAGACGCGTCCGAGGTACTGGAGATGCGTCCGAGGTACTGGAGCGCGTCCGAGGTACTGGAGAAGCGTCCGAGGTACTGGAGACGCGTCCGAGGTACTGGAGACGCGTCCGAGGTACTGGAGACGCGTCCGAGGGTACTGGAGACGCGTCCGAGGTACTGGAGACGCGTCCGAGGTACTGGAGACGCGTCCGAGGTACTGGAGACGCGTCCGAGGTACTGGAGACGCGTCCGAGGTACTGGAGACGCGTCCGAGGTACTGGAGACGCGTCCGAGGTACTGGAGACGCGTCCGAGGTACTGGAGACGCGTCCGAGGTACTGGAGACGCGTCCGAGGTACTGGAGACACGTCCGAGGTACTGGAGACGCGTCCGAGGTACTGGAGACGCCTCCGAGGTACTGGAGACGCGTCCGAGGTACTGGAGACGCGTCCGAGGTACTGGAGACGCGTCCGAGGTACTGGAGACGCGTCCGAGGTACTGGAGACGCGTCCGAGGTACTGGAGACGCGTCCGAGGTACTGGAGACGCGTCCGAGGTCCTGGAGACGCGTCCGAGGTACTGGAGACGCGTCCGAGGTACTGGAGACGCCTCCGAGGTACTGGAGACGCCTCCGAGGTACTGGAGACGCCTCCGAAGTACTGGAGACGCCTCCGAGGTACTGGAGACGCCTCCGAGGTACTGGAGACGCCTCCGAGGTACTGGAGACGCCTCCGAGGTACTGGAGACGCCTCCGAGGTACTGGAGACGCCTCCGAGGTACTGGAGACGCCTCCGAGGTACTGGTGGCTAAACACATAATAGTTTGGAGCTCCATAGTTAGGAGGTGTCCAGTCAAATCATAGTTGGAAGACCATATACGTCTCCCAATTTACAACAAAAAGGATTTTTTCAATTTCTAATAGGTAAAACAATCTACTGACTATCACAATGAAACCAAGTCCCAAACTGAAATTTTCGGCGCTCCCTCCCCGAATGGGACAGTGCTAGATTTTTCTTGCTTAGTACGATTGATTTATGAACATAGAATATTTGTTAGAGAGTACATTTTATAATAAAGTTCCAACACACGCCCACAAAAATGTCTAAAATTCGAGAGGGTCTATTATATTTGCTTTCGATTTGGCGACTTGTGACACCAAACAACAAATTTCGGGTTATATCTGATTGAAGACGAGCTGAATTAGTAAATGGACTTGATAATCATAATGAACAATATCTGATCCCCACACGGTATCAGCAGTTGGTGCCGCTGTGGACAGAAATAAATGTAAGTTAGGCTACCTTAGCAAACAGAGGGCCTAATCCACCAGGCATGATCAGTCTATGTGGTGTACGATTGCGAAAATGCGGTTTGCCGCGGAAAGTTGAGGGATTTTCAAACCAAATGTTCTTAGTAAATGCAATTTATGCGGCGTTCACGTTATAATGTCCCCGCTGTTTGGAACTTTTGACCCCCTGTAGTCGCGACCCTACCGTATAGACAGCCAGGGTGACACCCATACTGTATATCAAATGCCGAGGGTGTACGGCACACCCTCAGCTACTACATTTTTTCTAGACAGTGTCGAACACACCCTTAGCTACCGATTTTGCGCGAATTAACTATAACGGACACCGTCTGTAGCTAATGCGGTTTATTAGTCAACTGTCCTGTGGAGTTTTTCCTAAATTCTCCATATTTGTATCAAGCCCATATGAACATTGCTCAAATAATTCCAAACATTGTCAATAAAACTGCCAGAAGACGCGGTGTGCCTGACACTGTCGGTAAGCGGTAATACGCGTAACTAGCTACCGTTGAAAAAATTTATTAAAAACATGGGGTGTCTAAGACACCCTGTTGTCAACAGTGTGTCTGACACTGTGTGGGATACATAGGTTCCAAACGTTGGGGACATTATAACGTGAACGCCGCATTAGGGCTGAAACTTGGTGGCAGGTGCCTAACCCCTGCGCTAAAATAGTCACTGCCCATCCGCCGAGACATGCTATCTTTTGACTTGTCCTGAGGTAAGCAGGGGCACAGAAGGAGGCACGTGCCGCCAGTGATAGATAAGCCAAGTACACACTTAGGTGCTTGCTTTTAATCTGTTCCTTGCCTAAAAATGCCGGGTTCCCCTTGGCGATATCTCTGGCCAAGCCACTTCGTCCCAATGACAACGCAGCGTTTAGCAGTGTCATTCTTGTCATATGATATGCTTTGTAGAAGCCCTCTTCGTACGACAAAAATGATAGCAATCGAGACAGGGGGATACATTTGATGGCGACTTTTGCAATTTGTCCAACTTTATATCGGACTTTGGCTACACTAAGGCATATTCCAAAATGTCAGGGCAATGTATTAGGAAATCCGTAAAATTAAAATGGACCTTGGCCTTACGTTTAGCCCAAATTACATCCCGGTTCACCGGCAATAGACGAGTTCCAATCCAGTTATATCGTTTGGTCAAATATATAAGCTGAAACAAGTAGATCAGCAAAACAAGAAATGTGACCTAAAAGTTTCAAAACTTTCTTACTGTTCACACACAATCCTGACAAAAATATCTTCAACATCGCGTTGAGTATCGCAGTTTTCTTGATAAACATCACACGAATACCAGTAACCAAATGCAAACATACAGTTTTAAACATTTTGAAAAATTTTAATGTTTGAAACCAAATTTTGAGTTGTACCCAAGAGTAAGCCAAAATTCCACAGCAAAAATTGTCTAGTGAAATTTAAATACATTTTTGCACAAAATATTTCAATTTTTAGAAAAGTATATATGTCAAATTTTTTACTAATAGGGATTCAAACGTTATGACAATAATTGACAACGTCTCTCCGATTTAAACTTTAACAACCACAGAGAAAGGAATTTAATTAAATAATTTCATTCAAAACAACGTCGTTCACTTTCGTGTCATGCGTCAACTGTTACGGCCATCATCTGATTTGTGTTCATCGATTGTATTTCCTCAATCATAGTTTTTTCCGAAAATTTATGGACATTACAACATAGACGATAATGACACATCACAGTATAAATTTCACAAACAAATGCAACTTAAATACTTTTGCATAAAAACATATCTCAAACAATATTTTAATAATAGAAAAAAATCGGGGTTTATCATTTCGGCTGTATTACACTTGTGATCACACGCATTTTAATCATTAGTTGAGCTCAAATTTTGATCAAATTTTTAAAGCATCGCTTTTCGTAACATTGCAGTGCGAAAATACCCTTAGAGTGGACTCTATGCCTTAAACATTGTATTGTGCAGAGATTGCTTCATTTAATTTATTATTTTTTCCATCGGTACCAGCCTATATTAAGATTGTACCTAAGCTAAATTTACCAAAATAGGTATGTCAAGAGAGGGGGGTATTTGACAATAGCCGGCTCGCCCAAGTCAAGGCTTATAAAACAAAATTGTCCTTGTCCGTTCTGCTAACGTTGTGTTTATTGAATAAAAATTTTCAAGTCACGTGTTAAATTTATAAAATTCTAATTGAAATAATACTTTAGACCTTACAAAAAATCGGCAATAGGAATGTCATTATAAACATTTTGTAGAAGAAGAGTATGGAATTCTGTCATATCGAGGAAGTTTATTAGTTTTTCCGGTGATGTGGTCATTTTTGGCGTATCCCGCCAGCGATGCCAGGACAAACTATCCGGGGTTTTCCGGCGCTGTTAAATACCACCGGAAAGTTCTTTGTGGACGTGACGGAGGTGACGGACGAGGTTCTCCATACGGACTACCCTTTCAGAACATACCTATGGATGGTAGCCTGACAGCATCCCAGGGACCATTGCGGCTAGACAACATACGCTTTGAGCACGTTGAGACCATCCATGACATTTTGGGATTTGAGCCGAAAAAAGAACCACATTTGATAAACGCAATGTCCCTCAATAGAAGAATGCTACAGTCAACAAAGTCCATCAATATTACTCACTGTAATAATCTTGTACCAAACTTTTGCATCGAAGATTTGGCATTTCCACTTGTAGAATCTAGCGCTGGCAAACATCTATCCACTGCTCATTTTTGGACAGCCTGGTATTGCTGCAAACCCGCGCAGAGTCCGTGAGAAAAATTTTAAATGCAATTTGAGTGAAAACTGACCGAAATTATGAATATAAATTGGGAATAAAAGGATTACGGGCACAATTTTGGTTATCCACCTGCCTAACCGCTTCTACAAATGCCATCACCCTCACTGAGACCATCGCGGAGTACTGATTTCATAACGTAATATGATGGCTGAACTAGGAAGTGAATAAAAGGCAGAATGGGCGAGGGGTAATTCCTCACTTCTCATATCAGTCTTAGCTATATCTGCTTGAAGCGTGAATCCAAAAATTTGTTTATCCGGGTGAAATTCTGCGTGGAACTTGTTGTATATACCCTGGTAACCCACTGATGATCAAAAATCAAATCCGTTCTCGAAAAGTTAGAAACGTTCCCGGCTGAATCGTCGCAAGGAGTTTTGCTATCAAATATCAGCGTCTTGTTCTCTGAAATGGCACAACCTTGCTCAGCGGTGTGATGTCACTGACTCGCACAACTTTTTGTTTGTCTGCTCCAAATAGTCAACAAACGTTAAATCCTGTGTTTGTTTATATTTGTAAACACAAGTTTATCAAATAATAGAAACACAAATATGTGTATAATCGCATAAATACGTGTTTACAGATGTAAATAATAACAAACCGGGAACGGGATGCGGGGCAACATTTTCATCTTATATGCGGAAACGTTTGGAACGGGACTTCAGAGCTTGGCTTCACTCGTTGGTCTCGCAAAGGCACGCAGGTATCTATTGTTCAAGGTCCCACGGTGGGAAGCCAGGACCTCGGGGGACTTAATGTTCGGCTTATCTGGAGGGCTGATACGGCGGCAGTGGGTTCGGAAACCTGGCGGAGAATGTAGTCTCAGGAAGGCTCCCACTATTTCCAGGTATATATTAGTGCATCCAGGGCTTCTCAAACCAAAGGGGTCAAGGAGGAATGCAAAGTAAGGACTTTGCGAGCACAAAACCTATTTCACCCCATGATGAAAGTAGGAAAACTGGCCCACCCGGGCAATCATTGATTGAAAATGGCAAACCATAGATGGTGTTGCATGACAAATTTTATATATACAAAAACTTCGTCTAATCTTCATTCTAAAAGGTGGATTAATGAAATTAAACAATAACCAGTTCCATAGTTGTTCAAAATGTCATATCAAACAATGTCCTCTGGAGTAAACCACCAACACGTGTGCTTTGCGCACTTTTGGACGTAAAGTATGTTTGAGTCCGAATTATAAAATTTACAATAATTCCCTCTGCGTTTTTAATTGTTGACGATATTTAGACAATGACAATAGTAAGTCGCAGCGAATCCCCGAAGAGACTAGACATGAAACAATTTCAAGGTCTCCTCCGCAGCAACACCGCTATTCTCGAGTAAAAAGCAGAAATTGCAATAGTTTTCTGCTAAATTATTGTTGTATTTAGCGGTCTTGCCCGGTTAAGATCGGATATAAGAGTTAGACTAGACCACCTATGGCCCTTTTCGGCACCCCAATTCCAACTCTGTCCATCAATGCTCTTCCCATAGCCGACCACGACCCGTCTCCACTCTTTGAAACATGGGAATAAGAGTTTGACTAGAACACCTATGGCCCTTTTCGGCACCCCAATTCCAAGTATGTCCAGCAATACTCTTCCCATCGCCGACCACGACCCGTCTCCACTCTTTGAAACATGGGAATAAGAGTTTGACTAGAACACCTATGGCCCTTTTCGGCACCCCAATTCCAAGTATGTCCAGCAATACTCTTCCCATAGCCGACCACGACCCGACTCCACTCTTTGAAACATTGGATATAAGAGTTAGACTAGACCACCTATGGCCCTTTTCGGCACCCCAATTCCAAGTATGTCCAGCAATACTCTTCCCATAGCCGACCACGACCCGACTCCACTCTTTGAAACATTGGATATAAGAGTTTGACTAGAACACCTATGGCCCTTTTCGGCACCCCAATTCCAAGTATGTCCAGCAATACTCTTCCCATAGCCGACCACGACCCAACTCCACTCTTTGAAACATTGGATATAAGAGTTAGACTAGACCACCTATGGCCCTTTTCGGCACCCCAATTCCAAGTATGTCCAGCAATACTCTTCCCATAGCCGACCACGACCCGACTCCACTCTTTGAAACATTGGATATAAGAGTTAGACTAGACCACCTATGGCCTTTTTCGGCACCCCAATTCCAAGTATGTCCAGCAATACTCTTCCCATCGCCGACCACGACCCGTCTCCACTCTTTGAAACATGGGAATAAGAGTTTGACTAGAACACCTATGGCCCTTTTCGGCACCCCAATTCCAAGTATGTCCAGCAATACTCTTCCCATAGCCGACCACGACCCGACTCCACTCTTTGAAACATTGGATATAAGAGTTTGACTAGAACACCTATGGCCCTTTTCGGCACCCCAATTCCAAGTATGTCCAGCAATACTCTTCCCATAGCCGACCACGACCCAACTCCACTCTTTGAAACATTGGATATAAGAGTTAGACTAGACCACCTATGGCCCTTTTCGGCACCCCAATTCCAAGTATGTCCAGCAATACTCTTCCCATAGCCGACCACGACCCGACTCCACTCTTTGAAACATTGGATATAAGAGTTAGACTAGACCACCTATGGCCCTTTTCGGCACGCCAATTCCAAGTATGTCCAGCAATACTCTTCCCATAGCCGACCACGACCCAACTCCACTCTTTGAAACATTGGATATAAGAGTTAGACTAGACCACCTATGGCCCTTTTCGGCACCCCAATTCCAAGTATGTCCAGCAATACTCTTCCCATAGCCGACCACGACCCGACTCCACTCTTTGAAACATTGGATATAAGAGTTAGACTAGACCACCTATGGCCCTTTTCGGCACCCCAATTCCAAGTATGTCCAGCAATACTCTTCCCATAGCCGACCACGACCCGACTCCACTCTTTGAAACATTGGATATAAGAGTTAGACTAGACCACCTATGGCCCTTTTCGGCACCCCAATTCCAAGTATGTCCAGCAATACTCTTCCCATAGCCGACCACGACCCAACTCCACTCTTTTGAAACATTGGATATCAGAGTCAGACTTGACCACCTATGGCCCTTTTCGGCACCCCAATTCCAAGTATGTCCAGCAATACTCTTCCCATAGCCGACCACGACCCGACTCCACTCTTTGAAACATTGGATATAAGAGTTAGACTAGACCACCTATGGCCCTTTTCGGCACCCCAATTCCAAGTATATCCAGCAATACTCTTCCCATAGCCGACCACGACCCGACTCCACTCTTTGAAACATTGGATATAAGAGTTGAGACTAGACCACCTATGGCCTTTTTGCACGCCAATTCCAAGTATGTCCAGCAATACTCTTCCCACCCCCCTACCCACCACCACCCGACTCCAACTTTCTCTTGAAACATTGGATATAAGAGTTAGACTAGACAACATATGGCCCTATTCGGAACCCCAATTCCAAGTATGTCCAGCAATACTCTTCCCATAGCCGACCACGACCCGACCACTCTTTGAAACAAAACAACCACCCCCTTGAACAAAACCAGACTGCCCTCGCACCCCCAATTCCAAGTATCCATACCCTCCCCACCATCGCCGACCACACCCAACTCCACTCTTTGAAACATTGGATATAAGAGTTAGACGAGACCACCTATGGCCCTTTTCGGCACGCCAATTCCAAGTATGTCCAGCAATACTCTTCCCATAGCCGACCACGACCGACTCCACTCTTTGAAACATTGGATATAAGAGTTAGACTAGACCACCTATGGCCCTTTTGGCACCCCCAATTCCAAGTATGTCCAGCAATACTCTTCCCATAGCCGACCACGACCCGACTCCACTCTTTGAAACATTGGATATAAGAGTTAGACTAGACCACCTATGGCCCTTTTCGGCACGCCAATTCCAAGTATGTCCAGCAATACTCTTTCCCATAGCCGACCACGACCCAACTCCACTCTTTGAACATTGGATATAAGAGTTAGACTAGACCACCTATGGCCCTTTTCGGCACCCCAATTCCAAGTATGTCCAGCAATACTCTTCCCATAGCCGACCACGACCCGACTCCACTCTTTGAAACATTGGATATAGAGTTAGACTAGACCACCTATGGCCCTTTTCGGCACCCCAATTCCAAGTATGTCCAGCAATACTCTTCCCATAGCCGACCACGACCCGACTCCACTCTTTGAAACATTGGATATAAGAGTTAGACTAGACCACCTATGGCCCTTTTCGGCACCCCAATTCCAAGTATGTCCAGCAATACTCTTCCCATAGCCGACCACGACCCGACTCCACTCTTTGAAACATTGGATATAAGAGTTAGACTAGACCACCTATGGCCCTTTTCGGCACGCCAATTCCAAGTATGTCCAGCAATACTCTTCCCATAGCCGACCACGACCCGACTCCACTCTTTGAAACATTGGATATAAGAGTTTGACTAGAACACCTATGGCCCTTTTCGGCACCCCAATTCCAAGTATGTCCAGCAATACTCTTCCCATAGCCGACCACGACCCGACTCCACTCTTTGAAACATTGGATATAAGAGTTTGACTAGAACACCTATGGCCCTTTTCGGCACCCCAATTCCAAGTATGTCCAGCAATACTCTTCCCATAGCCGACTCCACTCCTTGCAACGCTATCTTAATTGCGTTAAAAACCATTATGTAAACACTTAAAAACGTGTTTGAATAAATAAGATTATTACCGTTGGGTTTTTGCCCTAAGTGTATGCAGACATTAATCCAGCAATGAAACCATGATCCTTTTTGAGCTTTACGGCAAATATTAACGTGGCTATTATAACATAGGGTATGTCTTGAAAATGGCCATAGTTACTCGCACATAACATCTACCAAACAACAGAAATCTTAGTAAAATGGATTTTTTCATTTATTACTGAATAAATTTATCCTAACATAGATTAAGCTGTAAGCAATACACAGTTAATGTTTATTATTGAAATAGTGGAATTTCCCAAATTTTTAACCATTCGATGCGATCATATATTGGCACATACAAGGAAAATTATTTGCATGTATCTCGTTTTGCTTGCATATTTCGGGCCAAAATCAGGTCGGATTAAGATGTTATGGTCTATAACGTAGCAAAGGGCGTAGCAATACGTAACTGAACCAGTAACAA
>JASANE010008584.1:0-18990 GCA_030248225.1 Trileptium ribeirensis
TTTGCTAAAAAAAACATACTCTTGGGAGCCAATGTAACTATTTTTGGAGAGGGGGAAGGAAGAGGAACGCACACTAAGCTGTTCTGGGTAGGCCTATACTATGCTAAGGTCTCTGTAGAAGTCACACTAATCCTAAGCTAGGGGTGCTGCCGCGCCTCAAATCTCCCGCGGTGGGCTATTCTTTTTTCAAAGTTATAAGGTCCTGCACCTAAAGGTGACAAGGGCTGTATCTTGGAGGATCAAAGTAGTTATCGTGTAGTAGTTCTGCGTTTATGCGGCGTTCACATTATAATGTCCCAACGTTTGGAACCTATGTACACCACATAGTGCCAGGCACACTGTCGACAACGGGGCGTCTTAGACACTTCCGGGTTTTTTTTATAATTTCTTCAACAGTAGCTAGCTAGCCACTTCTCGATATTGTCAAGCACGCCGTTTATGCTTGCAGTTTTATTGACAGTTTGCGGCGTTATTTCATTAACGTCCATTATGGCCTAGCTACAAATATCGAAATTAAAAAACTACACAGCACAGTTAACTAATAAACCAGATAATATGCAGACGGTGTCCATTGCAGTTAATTCGCGCCAAATTAGTAGCTAAAGGTGTGTATGACACTAAAGAAAAAATGTAGTTATGGGGTGTGTCGTGCACCCTCGGTAATTGATTTACAATATAGGTGTCACCTGATTGTCTATACGATAGAGTCAACATGGAGGCGAAAGTTCCAAACAGCGGGGACATTATAACGTCAACATCGCATTAATTTAACGTTGTTTATTATTAATCCACCTTTCACTGCTTTTTTCTACGTCTCTCGCTTTCAAAAGTTAGCCAAAGACAGTTCAATTTGTCTTACAAATTGTGCTCAATGAACAGCTTGTGATGAGTTGTAGCTAGTATGCTTGGCAATTCAAAATCGATGTCGCGATAATAAGCGAAAAAAATCCAATTGATATTAAACGCAAAGGTGAATCGATTTGCTAACGTGCAGGTATACGGATTGTCGTAAAACGGCTATTAAGCTTTTGTGGATCAGAAATAAGCCCAAATATGAGCAAAATTATACTTCTCCTCTTCTCTTATTCGAAACTTTCTCTAAACAATTAATGGCAGTTATAGAGGTGTGACAATATGAATGTAAAAGACTATGTTATGTTTATGTTGAGTACTACGGAAAAACGAGCTCTTAATTAAAAACGACTGTTGAGTACTGAATCAGACCGGGTCACTGGTGTGATGATCTGAAATGATCCGGCGACCCAGTCTCATGTCTGTTGTAAACGAAACAAACCATTCTTTTCAAGTCTCAACAATAACTTTACAAAACTGTACGAAGTCCTCCTTGTTTTAAATTTGATACGCCAATTCTTAACTACACTTCTGTTATAGGATATGCTCATTCATATTGGAATCATTTGGTTTTGTTGGTGATGATATACTGCAATGAGACAATATGACTCTTTAAGACGTTATTTTTTGCGCGACAGGCTTAAATCTTTACGAGATATTTAAATTATGGGCTAATCATGAATAAAAGATAAGCACAACGAAAGATTTTCTTTAACAAGATGCTCTAAACACTTTTATAAAAGTCAGACTTAAACATTACTCAAATTTAATAGAAGATCTTACTACCTATTACGTCCAAAACTGTCTATACAACATAACTTAACGGGATAATATTCAGGTCCGGACTCTATATTTAACTTTATATTTATTTAAGAAGCAAGACTGTGAACTGGTAAAAAATAGCAATGAAATATGGATAGATATTTAAGAACATATTAAAAATGTTTTGATTCAACAGACTGATTTTATAGTTAACCCCACTCTACCAAAAATTAGTGTAGAACACAAAGATTTGTAGGAGTTTTAAATTTCCTTTGGAGAAAATAGACGCTTCATGAGTCTTTTTGTTCAATTCTATAAATCGCTGACAAGCAACTGTTTACCGTCTGATTTTTGTCAAGGTATCGATCGCATAGATCAATTTTTGTTTCAGATTTATAAACAATGTTTTCAGCAAGGGTTTTGTCTCAATAAGTATGCATTGTGGAATTATAAACATGTTATATAAAATTATAGAGGTGAACGATCCGAGATTGAAAATTGGCGCCCTTTAATTTAATTCGAATTGTGATTGCAAATTATCTAAAGTTCTTGCTAGCGTTATTACTGTTTGTTTCTTTCGTTGATGAGACTAATAAAATTAGAGTTTGTCTGGCCAATTACCAAAACACCTATTATTTACTATTAGCCATTTTAATCTAATGAAAAATCGGCAGTTTTTAATCACTTCAGACGCATTTTGGAAACCACTTTTATTTTTAGAAAACGGTTTGAAGTCTGATATTTCTGGTACTTTTAAAACATATTTCTGTATTTTTGTGTAATAGATTTCCACCATTTGCTGGTGAAACAGTAGAAAATAACTGAAACTTAAAAATTCCGTTGCGATAGAATTCTGCGTTGGTTTTGTGTTTTCCCAATTTCAGATTGTGTGGAGTATATATGGCTTATTTTATAACATTTAGTTAACAGCATGGATTATAATATATTGCAGTAAACTTCTTGCTGTTAAAAATTCAGCCGTCGATTTGCATACCGAAAGCGATTTTCCCATTTTTCCCATTTGATGCTAAACAACTTTATAAATGCAATTTTCAATCTTTAATTGAATACTGTTAATATAAAGCTTTTAGTTTTTGTATAAAATCTGCTAAAAATACATGAAAAAGCCACGGATCAGAATGGGGAGTGAAGACCAGTGCGTCCGAAGGTCAGTGGCCGCTAACTAGCGCGAAGCGTTCAGAAGACCCGGCCTGCCCTTACGCCGGGTTTCGCTCTAGCTATATATGAATGTGCATTTATATATTTTTAATCATTGTGTAGACACCAGGGTTGGTTTTTCCGGAAAAAAGTCTGACCGAAAAAAACAGGTTTTTCCGGAAAAAATGAAAAAAACTGAAAAAATTAAATTTTACTTTTAGCTTTGTACTTGTTAGCCTATTACAAAAATAGCAGGAAACACAGTTTTATGCGAAATTGAATCCCGACATTGATTGTAAATGCCTTAATTACTGAAAAAGGTCTAAAACTGCATTGTAGTCAAATAGAATTTGCAACCACATAGTGCAGCGGCACTTCAATCTTTCAACGGGCAGGGTTATGTGAAAACCACACGGTGGCTATATCGATAGGAGTGGGTATAATTATTTGGTTCGAATTAAAAGTGAAAGTACTTCATATTTTTAGTATTGTGAAAACTTACTAACTAGTGTCAACCTTCCCGCCGTCCAAGTGATGCTGGAAGCGCATTAGTACAATAGAGTATGTAATTCAAGTCTACGGTCCAACTGTCGATCTATTTAGTTTATGAGCCTGTCGTGCTAAAAATGCCATACACACCCGCGGGTATCTATCACAGGTAAACAGACCGGTGCATGGAGTGGAATGGTGGTGGATAACCACCAAGGGGGGTAACCCCTATGTTTTTGGTTTTCCTTGGAGGGAGGGCTGACTTTATGCATAACCAACCCCCGTCCCATATTCACCTGCGGGCATGTATGCCTGGCCTGTGTCTGCCTAGTTTACTGCTTTCATATGCTCGATACAAATCTCATGGCTCTATTCAGTACCGCGCCTATTTATTTTAAATTTGCCATCGGGCAAAAGTTTCTGATGCGAAGGAAACAAGTTATGTGTATACTAAGACTATAAATTTAGTTGATGCTTGAAAGGTATAGTTATACCATTTCTACAATATAAATCCTACGCATGAAATGTTAAGGCTGTTTAAATGGGTGCAAATAATGCTCACGGGCGTAATATTTTGTTGCATAACGGTCTTCCAACTATTTTCGAGTCGAAAATGCTGAAATATTTTTCCATTGTTTTCCGGGGGCGGGGGGTAGGAAAAAACGGAAAAAACATTTTTCCGTTGGTTTTTTCCGGTGCCCAATCCTGGTAGACACGTAGTAATAAATAACATTTCCATGCGAAATAACTATACCTCTGCTATTTTTAGCTTCATGCAACAAATACAGTCTAAATAAAACTAAAAATATAATTTTTTCTTGACATGGATCTCTATCGGCTGCGTTTAGTCAGTGGAGGCCAGACGGTCAACCGCCTAATCTATCCAATAATGAGAATGGAAAACAGTAAAGCTACCTTGCTTTCACAGCGTTAGCTTGTATTTTCGGGTTTGTTGATTTCTGTTACTGTTCGTGTGTACCCTTTGTTACATGTGTAAGGGTTGGTGTGTTTGGTTGTATGCATCCACGTATAATAATTCATCATTGTTTCATGCCTGGAAAAGTTTTTTCCGTTTTTCTTCGTTATACTTGTGCGGTTGAATGAGAGTGCGCAGTAAACTTTTATATCCAAAGATATTGGTTTTCTGTGGAAACTTCAGCTATTTTTGTGGAATACATAAAAAATTAAATGTTCTACAAGATTGAAGCTCGTCCATTATCTTGAAATATTCTAACTTTTTTATGTTAGCGTAATCGAAGGTGAAGATTTCGACGCCAAAAATCCTCAGTTAGTCTCAAATGTCTGAAAATGGGAGTATATATACATAAACTGAAATGCATGATTAATCACTGTAAAAGCGTTATTGGTTTTATTACCAGTTGTAATTAGTGTTATTGATTTTGTCATAGTAACTTTAATGTAGAAAGAAATTAAAAATATAAATAGATTTTTCTACGTAGCATAGGTGTCCACATGGGGTTACTCCCAAAAGTGTCGGACTCCCTCTAACAATGATATATTTACCCCCCCCCCCCTGTGGCTCCCTTAAGAGTTGCATTCCTGTTAAGTCATATTTACCAGAGCTGATGGTCCACCATCTTCCCCACATGACTAAAAGCGATGGAAATTTCAGCATTTATATATTTGAGCAAAATTAACGATATTTTGTAAGATGAAATTCAGAAAAATACGATGAAAAATTGGGGAGACTGGAAAACGTTTCGATTGCGCCGCGCTTACCGCCGGTAACGCCACGGACCTTGGACACCTATGATCTAAGGATATTAGCTATTTGTAATGAGTTCATTTATTGTTATGTCTTCTACAATTCATAACCATGTCTTCTACCATTCATTAACAATTTCCAAATCATTCTTTTAAATACTGATAAACACGATTCAGTAGATTTACAACTGAAAAATGTAAGGCAACAAGGATATCATATGCATACATTAGAAAATATATATGTGATATATACGACGAGAATTATTACTATGATTTATACCAGTGTCAAATAGATGTGCCTAGAGCTGTCTCATCTTAATATTTCAATAAACTTTTTATGGTTAAAATACATACAATTTAGCATACTTGTCCTGTACAGTTTTATAGTCTTATCATTTTTTGTTTTTGCACATGTATACAGCCATGATTGATGTTGGTAGGACAATTTTTTTAATTTATTGTACAACACAAATCGCTCCAAATTCATCGTCAGTGTATCGTTTTAATAAAGACAGCTTACCGAAAATATAATACTGATACAGAATAAAGAACAGTTTAGAGGAGAGATGATGAATTTAGGCCCTAGGCTGGGCTGGGCCATAGAAGCGAGCCAAAGCGAGCCTGTCATGATATCTGAAGAGCCTAGCCCATCTAGATCCTAAGATATGTCTGTGAGCGCCAAGCCTAGCGTATCTGGAAAAGCTTGGGTCGGCTCTTAGAAGCTCTGTTCTAAAGCAAGAACTATAATTATAATAACTGATCTATACAACATTAGTCTACCAATACAAGAGCAACCGAGAATCAAAATACCCCGACTCGGCTCTTAATAGTCCTTAAAGGATTATATATAGTTCAATTGGTGATCTATACATTATATTATCTTATTTTCAATATTAGAAAATCGCAAACTTTTATTATTAGGACCTCGAGAGGTTAGCCGAGACTGGTTTTATATCTGAAGAGCCAAACCGAGAACAGCCGGGTTGTGATTCCGAAAGAGCCGAGCATTGAGCTTGAAAATGGTGCTCCTTCTTGCCTCCAGTTTGAAATACACAAGTTTACTACAAATTGATAAAGATTTTAGTAAACGATATTTAATTGAATTTAAGTAGTGAATATATACAATGGTGTCGCTACTTCTGGTTGGTGGTGGCTGGATAATACTCAAATATATGTCCTACCAATAAACTGTATTATCAATAATTGAAAAGGTGCTTGATGCTAGAATGAAACCAATTACGGTTGCTTATGCAGGGTACGCTGTATGCAGCTTGCAAGGGAACTGCAGTAACAAATATCTGCTGCTGACATGCACTTATAATTATTCAGCTTTCCGTTGCATTGCCCTTACCCTCCTCTCTCATACATTCTTTTATATAATAACGGAGAAAACTGCATTAAATTCTCATATATTGATAAGCGCGAAACTGGCAATAATTCCTCTAATGCCGTAAAGGGGACTGATGCTTCGTATTTTTCGAAAACGTAAAGTAATGTGCGGAGGCGCGCGGCAAATTTTAACAAAAATAGACAAAATGAGCAAAAATTGGGCGAAATTGACAAAAATTGGATACAAGGGAAAATCACCAAAATTTGAAACAATTTTTTGACCAATTTTCGTCCCAAAAAAGATCAGAAATTATTTTCCGCCGTTTAAAAACTAAAAATTTGGAGCAAGAAATGGATCCTCGAAGGCGGCGTGATTCGCGGTGATGGATGCAATGAAGTGAAAGTTCCAAGAGGTTTCGCTAGAAATTTTCTCACTGATGTCAACTTTGTCGAGCCCGAGCGTAGCGAGTTCGCAACCTACAGAATTTAGCTAAAATTTAGGATTTTTAGTCTGCAGAAATATAATAATAAATAATTTATAAATTCACCATTAGAGTCGGTACTATGTGCTGTTGAAATTTACTTTTCAAATTGAGCATTCAAATTTTGCGTTTTGTATCGAACGCTGGTTATTTTTGTGGCCATTTATATGAAATTCTGACGATTGTTAAAAATCTTGGTTAAAACCCATATTTTTGACCCAAAAACCCTGATTCCTACTGAATAATATAAATATATAGTGGAAACATGTAGTCGCGTAGGGTTTAAAATTTCCAAAAAAACACGTGTTGCTCTAGTAAGAATTTTTTCTAACAGTATGTCTTTTTGCGGCCTTTTCTTGTATTGATCAGACATGCGCTGCAAGTTCGTTTTGATATAGAGAAATGACCCAGGCGTCGCTAATCCCCGCCGCCCATCGCACCGGGCCCCGTAAAATTTCGCGAAACTTGCAAAAATTAAAAAAATTAGGTGGAACAAATTGAGAAAAAATAGAGAACATTTCGGCAAAAGCTGAGGAAAATTAGGGAATTAGGGAATTAAAAATATGCACTTTTAAAAATTTCGACACTGTACCAGCTAACTGGCTGACTCCTTACCCTGGGGCCGAAGGCGACCCCCCAGCCCACCGTGGCACCAGCTAATTCTGTCTATGGGACCTCGCACCTTGAGCGTGCACGGTAACTATTCGATGACAATGTGACTTATCGACAACATCATTCGAACTCAAGAAGATGCTAATACAAAAAGTGAAATTTTGTGTAATCTCGATACTCGCTTTATGGAGGAAATTTGTAATCTGGTTTAGTGACTATTGCAAGATTCTAAATTGAGATTTCTGAGCTTGATATAAAGTCCCGGAACAATAAAAAGTACAGGCAATACAATAATGGCAAGGCTGTGCACATTTTCGTAGCCGTGGCACCCTTTATTTTTTCCTCAATTACCGAAAGGGCGAAAAGGTACTAACTGTCATGAATTCTGACTGGGATATTTTTCTGGCGTCTCATACATCGACAATACTATAGGTATTAAATTAAAATATTCTCGCTTCACAAATCAGTTTTCCCGTCTTTGGCGATTATGCAATATAGTATGTAAAGACAAGCCATTCTATCCATTGCGTATATATATTTATTACAGATATGCGTCTCTGTAGTTATGTGGTCGAAAAACTCTTCGCGAGTTGAATAGTAGTAAATGCTAAGAATCCTGACACTATAGAAAATGTTATACTTCGAAGATGTACCAACAGTCTGTGCATACCGCTGCCTATCTTATTCCAAAGGTCATTGTAAGAAGGAAAGCTTCCATCGGATCGCAAAAAAACGTATGTAATATCAGTCCATAAAATCGGTATGCACACACTGTGGTATAATTTCGTAAAAACGTAACTGCTACATTTTTCCAGGGTGGTAAGAATTAATTATTGTTAGAATTTCAGTAGAAGATTGCCTGTTATATGTAACAGAAGGTGTAGGCACGTTCTATATAGGTGCAATTTATTGTTACGGTTATTACCCGATAGTGATGTTGATGCTTGCAAGTTTTCTAGGTGTAGACATAACCATGCACATAAGCAAGGGCGTAGCTAGGGGGTGGGTTGTGGGGGTCGCAATCCCCCCCCTTTGGTTCAACCCCAAACAAAATTTTTTTTGAGTGATTCCGGTTGAAAATCATGTCGAAAATTGTCCTAAAACCAGCCTCTCTTGCACTAGAAAACAATTACTTTCAACCGTATTTTTGACCAAATTTCACATTTTTGTATTGAAATTCGCTATTTTGGCAACAGTTGCATTTTTACTTGTTTATGGCGTACTTAAATACCAATTCTGGAAAACGCTTTCATATTTCTGAGCGCGACCCCTCCTTTCTAAGCGCGACCCCCACGGACCCCCGCCTTTTAGGTACCCACTGTTGGCCGCGACCCCCCTTTCAAAATTCCTGGCTACGCCCTTTCACATAAGCCGTAGAATAAAATGAGTCATTGCACAACCTTTGTATAAAAATAAGGAAGCCGAGTTACAAAATTACTGTAGTTGTAATCATGGTTAGGTATGAGTTCTACAATGCGCAGTGAGTGCACACATTTTTCTACATGGCTTAGCATATATAGGACGCGTTAAATAGAGAAATAAATATAATACGCTGAGTGAATTTGTTTTCATATTTATGCTTAAAGTCTAATGCGTTTGTGCAGAGTTTAAAACAGTTGATCTAAATCTATAAAATATTTTCTTAATATGTTTCAGTCAGAAATGTTCTATATATACTTATTAAATACTTTTAGAATGACGAATAAATTCAAGGAAAGCTCACAAGATGTAGTGAATTTTTGTTTAAAATCCAAAACAATAACCTCCAAATTTATAAAATAATATAAATATTTATATTACCACTTAAAATGTGGTAATATGTTTTTAGTTTAAGAATTTATGATTAATCTGAAATAATTTAAGAATGATGCGCAAAGTTCAAGGAAAGCCATCTGTTGCCTAAGTTAATATCCTGGAATTTTACGCTATCATCTCATAAACATAATTTGTTTTGTTTTGTAATATTGTAGTTTTAAATTTACGCTTTCACTCTAAAATTAAAAAAAAACACAGTTATCGTATTTAATAGGTCTCTCGGTATGTATATATGTATATTAAGGTAGATTTTAATTTAAGAGCTTATAGAACCAGAAGAATAATACAAGAATTACTTTAAACAAAATTTATTTTTCGCTGAAAACGAAAATATAGGACTGCTGTACATTAGTTTGTATGGTTTGCCGTATTCTATGGTGAAGTTTATATTGCTATTAAAACTACGCCTATTTTTGCACGAATCATGCATTAGTGCAGTACAGATATTATCCGGGACATACTGGGCTTTGTATTTTATTCCGCACCGTCATGCTGCTTAAACTTGCACCACAGTGTATGACATGTCGTTCTCTGAAAGATGTAAAGACATTTTACTTTAAAACACGAACACTGCAAGTTATCTACGGAAATGCACACTGCAAGTAATGTTTGAAATTTTTATTTTCTTTTCAATTTCTCAGCCTAGACTGGACAACACTTAGATTTTCTGTAAAAAGATGGTCCTATAAATTTGATATGCTAACAATTCCCACAAAAATTACATGTTGTGCAGGAGCGTATAGAGAAAGGGTGTAAGCCAGGAGAGAATCCAAAACCTTTCACGCGGTTACCCATCATTTACTCATAATTTCCCCAATGTTGCCTTGATATTTTAATATTGACAAGTAAGATTGTTAATGTTTTATTTACATATTTTAAGCGCCATGATCCTAAATATTCGACGCAGGAGCTGTAGTGTTCGGTTAAAAACTTTGCTCATGTGCCTCACAAATTTGACGGGTTTTCTATTGATTTTTTGCCATTTTTCGTCTCATAGAAAGAGTCGCATGAAATGAAATGTAACTGTTGGCAGTCCCTAAAAAGATTAGTTCATTGAGGTCGCTAATGAACGGCCATGATATAATGAGTGCCAATTGTTGGAACGTTCTCCCCAATTTTTGTCGCGTAGCTTTCATAATTTTCCACATGCGTTTGGCGCGTTTCGGTTGGTGGCGTATTTGTCTTGAAGGGGATGCCACACCTAGGATGGTAACTCCTACCCTCTATTGACACACATGACGTTGATAATTGCATCAAGGTCTCTCAGGTTTATGTAAAGTCGAATTCTTATCACCAAAATATGGCGATGGCCGGCACTGACAAGGGCCATAATTATAATTATTTCTAATACTCTATGTAGTGTCGGGCGATGCCGTACGTGGTCTATACGTTTATATGGCGATATATGTCATCATAAAGGGAGCATTTTGTGCCATCTTATACTTATGCTATTTAAACATATAACATATATTTATTAATAAACTAGCGCCAGTATTTAATGATATATCTAAATCCGGCCATCGCCCAAGCAATAAATATAGTACAGTCTTGCTATAAGTTTGCTTAAGGGTAGGATTCGGCATTTCAGCTGTTACAATGTACGGCAAATTACCTTTATATGCAAATCGGTCAAATTTTCAAACAAATGCTGAAGAAGCATTTACAAATATTCGTCCTGTAGCAAGAGAATCTTTTTGGCAGTCACCCGTCCATTTGCAGTCACCTAACCGTTAAGCCGCCGGCCAGTCGTTAGGCCGTCGGCCGGTCGTTTGACTTCAAAAACCGTCCGTTGCCCAACGCTAGTTTGTAAATTACATGCTGGCACCAAAGTTGCACCAGTAAAACGGCCGGCCGGTTTGCCGGCAGGGCAGCGACTTTCCCGGCTGGCATCCAACAGTACTGCCGGCGGATCTCTCCGAGACTACGTTTGCACAATGTTTCTGTGAAATTTTTAAAACAATCTAAATTTATCGGCTCTGATTATGCAAGGAAATTTTTATTGCACATTTAGGGTCTTCAAATATGATAATGCGGTACACATTATTCAAGATGCGTTCGTCCATTACACAGTTAAAACTTCAAAGCTCTTTATACCGCGGTTTATATTACAGTGTAACAACTACTTAATCTTTGCCAATCGGTTTCAAAAATAGCACGAAGCTACTAGCGACTATCCTTAGCTGGCGGCCTCTAATGCTTACAGAATAAGCGTAAAACTGACAGTGCTCTACGCTACCTTATTTGCAATTTTTTGCTGCGTAAATATGGGCTGGGAATACGAATTCGAAACAATTATCTGTTGGTAGGCGGGCTGCAGTAGTCGCGGTATAAATTCAAATGTATTCCGATATATCCGTCATGGAACAGTCCAACGCTGCTTTTAGTGCTTAATACATATTTGCGTACTCACGAATCTGATATTAATTCCAGTGGAAGAAATTTTAAAATTATTGAGAGAAAACTACGCTTCGCTACGGTACACTTTAAAGAAAACTTATAATTTATTTAATACATAAAATCAAATTCTGTGTAATAAGACCGTCACAGCACGACATGATATAATGTTCAGTCGGCCAGAATACCGGTCTACTCGACCGGCCAGTGCATCGCCCTACCCGGCCGGCTGGTACAGCAGCCTACCTGGCTGGCCTGTGTACCGGCCTAAGCGACCGATAGCCAGCGCCCACGGTCAAACTGTTTTTAGGTGGGCCTGCAGTTTCGACGGGTGCCTAACACTGCTAATAAGCTAACAGTTTTTAGTTTGATTGGACAGGGTCTAAGCTAGGTACAGAAAGTTGAATGGATGTTTAAAGTATATCATTCAATGTTTAAGAAAATTTTGCAATCCTTAGAAAGAAAAAGCGCAGATTTCTGTTCGTAATAGCGTATATTCGTATATATAATTCAAATAAAATAAAATTCGTAAGATTTGATACAGTCCTATTGCTAAATATACAATATTCATCAATAAATTTTAAAAATATGACGCATAACCCCCAACTAGACTTAATATTTGACCGCGGTTTATTTACAAAATTGAGTTACATGTTTAAAAATTCTCATTATTGATAGGATTGTAATTATATGGAAAGCATGTGAAAAGTAAGTTAGAGGTCTTGTAAAAGTAGTGAGAGCCGTAGGTTTATATTTGCTCAATTTTCGAGGTGGAGGAAGCCGAGTCCTCGGGGGAAGAGGGCAGAGGATATTTTCCGTTTGCGGGGGAGGCAGGGCGGGGTAGCGATGTGGCTCCTTCAGCGCCGGGAAGATCTGTAACCAGTGGGTTCCGACACCTCAGAGGGATAGACCAGGACCCGCTTATGAGCATATGCCTAAGTTACTATGTTTAGTGTACCAGCATTTAGTGTTAACATGGTACCATGTGTAGCTATATATTCAGCAAACAAATTTTGCAGTGACCCAAACCTATTTAAGTTTTTGTCATAGTATTATTGTTACACATTACTTTTGCGTGTTCTGCCAATACTTTCGCTAAGCTGATTCCCATATGTTTGTCAACCTTGGAAAACTGTTTCACCGCACGTTCTCGCAGAAAATCGGATGCGTCTTTCAAATGACCACCTATGTTAGCAACCATACGTTTTTGTTCATCCACCGATAATACCTGTAGGCCAAAAAAATAGCCCAAATTAACTAATATATAAATTATAAATTGTTAATAACGTCCTCGAATCACTGAAGAAAACGTTTTACTTTGGACCGAAGTGTATTTGTATCGGATTTAAACGCTGTAAGACATTAAAAACATTTTTCTTGAGACATTACTTTCTTGCCGTATTTGCAGATATATAATTATGTAGATTTTTTTGGTCGCACTTGCGGGTGTGTAGTAGATAGCCTTCCAGCTGGATCTATGGATGTGTAGTATAGTTTCAGGCCATAATTGCAGGAATGTGGATTTCATTGTATTGATGAGGTTATTTATTTCACTGTCACGTAAGTGTTATTTGAAAGCCTTTATGTTGTTCTCATCGGTAAAGGTTCGAGAAACTCAGCCTTATAAACAATAGACTGCATGAAATACAATAACTAAAACCAATAATGCATTTTAAGGAAGAGTATGGCACTTCCCTG
Source organism: Trileptium ribeirensis (assembly GCA_030248225.1). Classification (NCBI taxonomy): domain Eukaryota; kingdom Metazoa; phylum Nematoda; class Enoplea; order Enoplida; family Thoracostomopsidae; genus Trileptium; species Trileptium ribeirensis. The sequence goes on from JASANE010008584.1 coordinate 13,317, forward strand.
CACTCTAATGTAAACCCGTGTTGGATGACACGAGCGTTTTCGAACTGACCCCCTCATTTCTGGGGTGGGTCATCATGCACAGGCTACCCCGCGTTTTGTGGGGCGGGGTAGCTTGTACCCTTTCTCATTTTGTGTCTGGGGAATAGGTCGAACCTCTCCGTCTGTTTCGATGGGGTTCGGTTTATAAGCAGCTACCGTTTCAACCGACCCTCATCAAAACTGGCGGAGAAGTTCGACCTACCCCCCGCCAACAAAATGAGGAGGTCCAAACGTGAAGGGGTGTGTTCATGACGAACCACCCAGTAATCATGGTGGGTCGGGCCAAAAACGCCGTGTCATCCAACACGGGTTTACATTGTAGTGCAGGTAAGTGTCATACTCTTCCCAAATGCACTCTTGCTACAACATATTTAAATTACCCAAGTCAACCCATTGATGGTCATTTCCCTTTTTCAATATAAAGACAGCCTTTATTTACCGTATGCTTAATGCTTCAAAAGCAAAAACACCATAGAAAGATTCTACACTACAGGTTGTGGCTCGTGTTAAAAATTACCTTGCGCCAGAAATTTCCAGGCTGAGTATAATTATCTTCATCAGCAGTGTTATACCTTTTCACGTCGCCAGAAACTTTGTATGATGATTCTAACACCCTTTTGCGATCGGTTGGGCCGGAAAAACTGTTTGGATAATAATTAGGCGCTCCTCCTGCAATTTTTAATGTAATACGAAGCTATTGTGTGCTTTAAAATACTCTATCTTAGCATTATGTTCGTATTAAACAGTGCAGATTTCAAACCATTCAGTTTTCTGCCTCATGCTACTAATATATCAATGAGACTAAAGGTGTACAAGGTCCAGTGGCTAAAGAAGCCGGGTTAAGTGAGCTCCGGGGCTAGGCCACCGGGTAATCAAAATTTTTTACTCCTTTGCAGTCTCCAATCCAGCAGGTTTCAACCACCGTAGCAACAACTACATTAGGTGATACTAATAAGTTTCGTTAGCAGTGTATAAATTCAACACCAGCCACAGAATGAAAACCAAAATTTGTACCCACTACATTATGCTCGGTCACGAAGCAGATGCTTGGAAAGTATTACTCGTAATTTCTTAGCTTTTCTATTCATCATTAATACGCACTGAAATCGTATGCTGCAACACAACTGTATCATATAATTGTGCTCTTGGTTGATGGAAAAAAATTATGCACTGTATATATTAATAATTTCTATATACTTTTGTACTCCTAACTTTTACGTTTCAAGAAAGTTTCAAACGGTGCTATGGAATTTCTACCAGGATGGCATCGCGGGGGGAAGTCTCTTTTTTGGAAGCCGGTTAATTCTTTGATCTAGTTGCATTCTTTTAGATAATAGTTTTATTGCATTTATGGTTCATTTTCTAGGTATAAATGCGTTGTCATATTAAATCCAGAAAAATGTTCATAGCATAACGATTGTGATAAATAAGAAATTTTTTTAAAGTTTTCACAAAATATAACGTAGTTTACCAAACTCAAGCTTAGATTCGGACTTGTTATTTTAGTTTTTCATTAATTTTATTTTTTTGTGTCGTGTGTCGCTCATAACACTTCATAGATAGGGGTATTTGATAAGTTGCTGCCCAGCTGAGTTCAGAATTGCGGTTCGACACTGGGTTCGGCTAGAACTCGAGCAGAACTTTACTTTTATTTAATAGCAGCATTTAAGCTGTTTTAACTTAGGCAAGCATATGTGGATGTAGGTACAGGTTTTATTTTTGATTTGGCATGACAGGAGTAGAATCGTGCCCCTCCCCCGGTACGACATCCTTCTTATATAACATGTTTTTGATATTGATGCAGCGACAGGTGCTTGAGGATTAAAGGAAGTGCGCAGCAGTGGGCTGAAAAATATGGCTGGCGTGGAATTGTAACCCACCACCTCACGGTCTTAGAAATGTAAGCAGGCGCTCTACCGATTGAAATATCCATGCCTGACTTTACCGCAGTTTAAAGCAGCCATATTCGATATCACCTGTCTTTCACTTAGACCTACCACTGTCCTATATTTCGATGTAATAACATTAAATACTATTCAGTATATTTTATTTCATTTTATTAATGATTCATAACAATCTGGTGCGCCATTAAACAAGTGTTTGGGGTGGAGCGGAGGCTTTTGATTCTGGTTCATTAAAGCCGACCTCACCAATACGACCTACACGTCAGGCAAACATTTTAATTTTGCTTAGTGATAGGTGATGAAAAAATGCCAAAAGTAACCGGCTGAAAATCCGGACTGGGCAAGGATTCCAGCCCAAAATTTTCCACCGTTCGATCCGCAAGCGAACACTCTATACGTACCGATGCCTACCCGCCATCACAGCAGTTGCGAATCAGTTATATTGAACATTGTCTGATTTATTTTTTAACAAATAGACGGTTTGATACATCAAAAGTATTATTAGATGTTGGTATTATTAAAAAGTTTACCACGTTTCGGAGAGTGACTCTTTTGGTTACTGGCAGATGAAAAAGCCATGCAACAGCAGAGTGAATTATTTCTGTAAAAATTGAACGACTTTACTTATTGCATAAACGGCATCTTGCTGTCTATAAACCCACGTTCAAACAAAAGCTGTTGTGTGACAAAAATTGTTTGCTTAGATATTGTTAACTATTTTGCCTTAATACGCATTCTACCGTGACCTCAAATTCGTCATGATATAGCGACAGAATAACGTGAAACGTTGACTTGTGCTTTTGGTTTGCAAATTTTTACTAGCTTGTATTTGCCTTGATTGGGAATAACCTGTGGTCCGTCCCGCTGATAATTTGATAATTTAGTTTAACTATTTTGCCTTAATACGCTTTCTACCGTGACCTCAGATTCTTCATGAGACAGGGACAGAATAACGTGCAACGTTGACTTGTGCTTTTGGTTTGCAAATTTTTACTAGCTTGTATTTAACTTGATTGTGAATAACCTGTGGTCCGTCCCGTTGATAATTTGATAATTTAGTTTAACTATTTTGCCTTAATACGCTTTGTACTCTGACCTCAAATTCGTCATGAGATAGGGACAGAATAACGTGCAACGTTGACTTGTGCTTTTGGTTTGCTAATTTTTACTAGCTTGTATTTGCCTTGATTGTGAATAACCTGTGGTCCGTCCCGTTGATAATTTGATAATTTAGTTTAACTATTTTGCCTTAATACGCTTTCTACCTTGACCTCAAAGTTGTCATGAGATAGGGACAGAATAACGTGCAACGTTGACTTGTGCTTTTGGTTTGCTAATTTTTACTAGCTTGCATTTACCTTGATTGTGAATAACCTGTGGTCCGTCCCGTTGATAATTTGATAATTTAGTTTAACTATTTTGCCTTAATACGCTTTGTACTCTGACCTCAAATTCGTCATGAGATAGGGACAGAATAACGTGCAACGTTGACTTGTGCTTTTGGTTTGCTAATTTTTACTAGCTTGTATTTGCCTTGATTGTGAATAACCTGTGGTCCGTCCCGTTGATAATTTGATAATTTAGTTTAACTATTTTGCCTTAATACGCTTTCTACCGTGACCTCAGATTCTTCATGAGACAGGGACAGAATAACGTGAAACGTTGACTTGTGCTTTTGGTTTGCAAATTTTTACTAGCTTGTATTTGCCTTGATTGGGAATAACCTGTGGTCCGTCCCGCTGATAATTTGAGAATTTAGTTTAACTATTTTGCCTTAATACGCTTTCTACCGTGACCGCAGATTCTTCATGAGACAGGGACAGAATAACGTGCAACGTTGACTTGTGCTTTTGGTTTGCAAATTTTTACTAGCTTGTATTTAACTTGATTGTGAATAACCTGTGGTCCGTCCCGTTGATAATTTGATAATTTAGTTTAACTATTTTGCCTTAATACGCTTTGTACTCTGACCTCAAATTCGTCATGAGATAGGGACAGAATAACGTGCAACGTTGACTTGTGCTTTTGGTTTGCTAATTTTTACTAGCTTGCATTTACCTTGATTGTGAATAACCTGTGGTCCGTCCCGTTGATAATTTGATAATTTAGTTTAACTATTTTGCCTTAATACGCTTTCTACCGTGACCTCAGATTCTTCATGAGACAGGGACAGAATAACGGCGCAACGTTGACTTGTGCTTTTTGGTTTGCAAATTTTTACTAGCTTGTATTTGACTTGATTGTGAATAACCTGGTTTGTACCGTACCAGTTTATAATTTGATAATTTAATTCTGACTATATTGCCTTAATACGCTTTCTACCGTGACCTCATATTCGTGATGAGACAGGGACAGAATAACGTGCAACGTTGACTTGTGCTTTTGGTTTGCTAATTTTTACTAGCTTGTATTTGCCTTGATTGTGAATAACCTGTGGTCCGTCCCGTTGATAATTTGATAATTTAGTTTAACTATTTTGCCTAAATACGCTTTCTACCTTGACCTCAAAGTTGTCATGAGATAGGGACAGAATAACGCGTAACGCTGAGTTGTGCTTTTGGTTTGCTAATTTTTACTAGCTTGCATTTACCTTGATTGTGAGTAACCTGTGGTCCGTCCCGCTGATAATTTGAGAATTTAGTTTAACTATTTTGCCTTAATACGCTTTCTACTCGTGACCTCAGATTCGTCATGAGATAGGGACAGAATAACGTGCAACGTTGACTTGTGCTTTTGGTTTGCGAATTTTTACTAGCTTGTATTTGGCTTGATTGTGAATAACCTGTGGTTCGTCCCGTTGATAATTTGAGAATTTAGTTTAACTATTTTGCCTTAATACGCTTTCTACCGTGACCTCATATTCGTCATGAGATAGGGACAGAATAACGTGCAACGCTGAGTTGTGCTTTTGGTTTGCTAATTTTTACTAGCTTGTATTTACCTTGATTTTGTATAGCCTGTGGTCCGTCCCGTTGGTAATTTGACCAATTTAGATTTAATTATTTTGCCTTAATACGTTTTTTACCGTGACCTCAGATTCTTCATGAGATAGGGACAGAATAACGTGCAACGCTGACTTGTGCTTTTGGTTTGCAAATTTTTACTAGCTTGTATTTACCTTGATTTTGAATAGCCTGGGTCCGTTCCGTTGATAATTTGATTAGTTTGGTTCATTATTTTGCATTTAATACGCTTTGTACTCTGACTCTCAAATTCGTAACATGAGATAGGGACAAAATAACGTGCAACGTTGACTTGTGAATTTGGCTTGCATAATTTTTATTAGCTTTGTATCCCCCTACAATATAAATAACTTATCGTATCCGTCCCATTAATAATTTGATATTTTAGTTTAGCTTTTCTGCTTTTAATTCGCTTTCTACCTTGACCTCAAAGTTGTCATGAGATAGGGACAGAATAACGTGCAACATTGACTTTTGCTTTTGGTTTGCTAATTTTTACTAGCTTGCATTTACCTTGATTGTGAATAACCTGTAGTTCATCCCGTCGATAATTTGATAATTTCGTTTAACTATTTTGCCTTAATACGCTTTCTACCTTTGACCTTGAGAGTTGCTAAAGTGAGATTAGGGACAAAATAACATCTTCCAATTAGTTAACTCTTGCTCTTGGTTTGCTAATTTTTGCTAGCGCTCTATTTTGCTTAATTGGGAATCAACTTCTGGTTAGTTCCGCTGATAATTTGAGAATTTCGTTTAACTGTTGTCACA
>JASANE010008585.1:0-17167 GCA_030248225.1 Trileptium ribeirensis
TAATGCTTATCGGACTATACTACTTAGTGTCAGTGTAGTCGTTTTTGCTGGTTTTTACAAAATCATTTTGCCATTATCCAGGACTGATTCATATGGCCTAGTCGTACTGCGCACTTGATAAATAGTTACGAATTATTCACTATCTGCTCAATGCAAATCTGCAACTGAATTGGATAAAATCATATTTGTACCTGGTGCTTTATAAGCACCAAAGGTTCTTACTGATTCAGTTACCTTCCTTTTATTAATCATATTATCTATTAAATTCTCATTAAGTCTCCTGGTTTTATCGATAGGTGTATTCTGATCAACAAAATTAACTACATCATCAGCCTCACAACCTGTTACGTGAGTATGCATCATTACTTCCATAACCTCTTCATCGCTATCAACAAAAATCCATTTTGTTCTCTGATCCTTTGCAGTACATTCTGATTATTCTTTTTCATAATCTTGTTTATTCTTTTACTTTCCGGAATCGAATGAATCTGATTTACAATAATTTCTTCTATGTTTCCAATTTTCTATCTTTAATCGTATACTTATACTGATATTGCAACATCTTAATATTTCGTTCCATGTTGTTAAGTCACCAAATATTTAACTGCTATTCTTTAGCAGTTCCTGACTTTTGAGTATTTGCTAACTTCTCATTTCACGATTTATTGGCGATTCGCCCATTAGATTTTGGACAGTCCTCTTCCGTCGCTGTTATAAGGGTGCTAGTTGTTTCATCACAATAATGTCAATGTCATCTTTACTATTACATTGTCCTCATTCCTAGCATTTATAACCTCATTCTTTCCTTTACTCGAATTCCAATTTAATTTTCTAATATTGAGCTATGGTTTTACAGCTTTATCAGAATTCACAACCATACTGAACAGGATAAACTTGTCATCCGATCCAGAATATTCTGTTAATACTCCCCAAGTATAGATATATTGTTCGATTAACGTACTAATTAATGTAAAATGAATAACTTCTCGTCTTGCGAGAATCACAAAGGTGGCTCTTTACCTTGATTAACAATCAAAAGACTGGTAGTCAAGAGAAAGGTCAACAGTTCTTCACATCTTCGATTAGTGTCGCTACTACGCCATATCATGTTGTGAGCATTAGCATCACAACCTATTATCAATTTTTGTCTTATTCCGCAAAAACTTGCTAAATCCTTAGTTTTCTTCCCGGCAGCCCCTTCTCTCGCAGCATAGGATGAGTGCATAGACGAAAGATCAAGGTACAGCGTTCCGCCATTAATTTTTATACAAATTTTTATTACAACAAAATAACGTCTGAAAACTTGAACTAACGCTATGGAAAAACTGACTTTTTACACCCTCAAATTTGGCGGCCGGAGCACCACCCATGAGAAGCGATTCCTGAATCAGTGCAACGACCGGGCCCGGTGCCAACGTAATTGTTGATTCTAGTTCAATTTTACCCGTCCTATAATGCTGGCAGTTAATCTGATGTATGGTCAGGGAAGCTTCATCATGATGAGCTCCACCTGCCATCATCTGGTCATATTTAGCAGTCCGAACCACTCGGTCCACACTCGTGATTTGTCATGTTTATGCGAGCGCCGGAGTACATATATTTTTTTAAATCTAATTTTAGTTGGGTTTGTTCTATCAATATAAACGACCCACAACATAATCAATTAACTTGGTGGCTGGGACCAGGGGACGATCCTCCGGATCGGAATCCGGAGCATCATCCCGTCCCGAGCCAACTCTGACTTCAGGGTCAAAGAATTGCAGCTAAGTCATTTCATATCGTAGTCTGTTCCCTTAGGCCCGAATGAGCTACAAAATTTCGGGAGCCACTCTGAAGCCAAAGAGACGAACCAATTGTCTGTTCTTTGTGAAGTAGGGAACCCAGTCTTGCAAATAGAGTTCGACTGAGTCCCTTCAGTCAATCTTTCTTTTAATCACTTCAGGGACTTCAGATGTCCGCCTTTTCCCCGCATCAGACACAAAGCAGATCAGCTTAACCGTTTCCACCTCTGAGGCAAGTAAAACTTCCCTCTGAGGTGGCCCCTGAGAGGCATTCACATTTTCCACAGTCCTCTTGACAAAGTCCAAGGTTACCCTGATATTACAGGTGACTTTGTAAAGCTGTTACGTTACTAAAGCTCTCACGAGTTGATACAGTTAACCACCGAATGGCTGATCAACTGCATGGTTACTTAAATACTTTAACTTGAAAGTTATAATTACGCTATTACATGCCGGTTATGTTAAACTAGTCGTCCCAAATGGCCGACAGACTACGTTATTTAAAACTGCATAGTAGCGGTCGACTACTATTCTGTTGAAGAAGTTTGCTCAATTCCTGGGCCCCCGGAATGGCTGGTTATGAGGCAGGAGTTTTTCGAGATGGTTCATTGAATCCTCACCTCTTACTCGACCGGTCTTCTCAAGAATAACGTTTCTTGTTGAGTTGCCCCGAATGGCTACGAACCCAATACATCACTCTACTAAGCCATAAAATCACTTGAGATTACCCGCCTCGGATTGATACTCACTGAACTTCTTCGGTAGAGGTTTTAAGATACTACTAATTAGTAGTACCTAATACGTCACCACTCCTATTAATGGTTATTAGTCGTCTGATTATTCTTTACAAGGGAAATTATTATTACTAAGGCAATATTAATAACGATTTCTGTTACCTAAAGCCTAGGCACATGTGATATGTCTTTCTTTCTAAGAAGACCCAAAGACTAATCGCAAAAATTATCGCTCATCTAATACTAGATTTCCTGCGCAATTCTTTTAAGCTGCTAACAATAAGCCATCCAAAGTGCTTCTATGCCCGCAAAACCATAAGATTAATGTGAAAACTAAGACTGATACACGCACAGCATTCTCTGCAGATCTCACTATAGACTGGCATAACCGGAAGTAGCAGCTACAAAATAGGGGTAGCTGTGTCACCACACAGCAATTAATACATATAAAACATAAAGAAAAAGATATTATCTATAGCAATGCATTACACTACCATGTTCTGGAAAGTAAAACTATAACTGACTAAAAGATTATTGCCAAAGCCAACTATAAGTTAGCTAATAAAACGCACGAACGCAAATTATGTAAATTAACCCAACAATAAAAATGAAACGAATAAAATTTTAGATTTTAAAAGAACAAAAGAATAGGGAGCCATATAATAAACGATTTTGTTAAACTAAAACTTTTAAGTTAAATTTTATGAAATCTGGATTCAGCAACCCTTGATAGCCTACCGGACCCTCGACAATGACACGGAGGTTGTATTGGGGGGCCGATTCTGCTACCACCTTACCAAATGCATAATCATACCTGTGCCCTTACTGCTCATCCCACAAGGTCTGGCCTAATGCCTTACTGCTTAGCTGCGGCTTATCGCTAATCCGATAAAATAAATTACCTACATCTATACAAAATACATGGTTATACAAAGACAAGGCCTTTAATATGCGTTAATGGAAGAATGGGGATGTCGATTATTGCGACTTATCAACTGCTACGAAGTCGGGTAGGGATAGCGTAGTTCATTAGAGCGCCTGAATGCTGATCTAAGAGCGGGATGTCGTGGGGTCGAATTCCACCCTTACCCAACTTCTCAGCCGGCCATTTTTAAAATCACCTCGTCTTCAAGCTCCTACCGCCAGGCCCAGAAAATCTTAACAACAAAAATCTATACCATATATTTTGTATTATAACTTAGGCACGCATTATGTGCGCTCTGCATCGTTTGCTACTTCTACTGTTATAGTGCGTAACGGATGTTGTTGTTTGTTTAAAATGGCCCAACATTTAAAGCGAATTCGCAGTTTAGCTTTAAGCCACCTAATCTTTCATTTGTTCAATCCGAAGCTAGTTAGCCTGCGAGAGATGCTGTGTAATTTCTTGTTTAAGGGTAAGAATGAACGTTTTACACTGAAATATATGAAACGCGTCTTATAATTCTGTTTTCTGTAGCACGATTACGATATTTTATTGGTCTGTAATGCAAACCATCAGTATGAGGAACAGTTTCAGGTTCACAAGCGGTTTGCTAACCGACTTGTAGTTTAGCGTTGTTAATATTCGCTGTTTGTTTTTCTTCATTATCTGTAGAAGTAAGCGGTTTTCTACTGCGTATAATACCAATTGTTTAGGAAGTGAGACACTTTCTATTCGATACCAGCAACTGTAACATGGTTGTGCCGACAATCAACCGTGTTCGCCGACTAGACGTATTCGTATTGAAAATGAAACATAATCGCCGATTGTGCGTGTAGCCGCAATAACATTGAATAATGTGGGTTTCAACATTCTAGGACCAAGATTTGGAACATGATTGTAATGTAAAGTGTTAATTTCAACAGCAGTTGCTAATTCCAGATAGTGCAAACGCAAAATAGGAGCTTCGACAATAACGCCCATAGTTTTAGAGCAACGAGGCAATGTATTACAGTATATAACATGCAGTGCTTCCACCAATTCACATACGAGATGATTTACAATATTTTAGTACCAAGGGCGTGAAGACAATGTGGATAGTACGTATATATTTAATATATGACATGATATATGCAAATGGCTGCTGGATAATATGCTTTAGACTTACCAAGCGCAGGTGGCTTCGTGCTACAACAAAATAGTCGATTCCAAATAAACGGTGTAGTTAGTAGCAGCTGGTATTGGGTTTGAGCCAGCCGTGCTCGGTTTTAGTATTTTACTCAAAAATTTATTCTGTTGAAAAAAATACAAAATACACAGACTGAGTTCACCGTGACATTTGATTCGCAGTTTTTCTACCCGCGCTTTTTAATTAACTATGATTTGATAATTTATTATTCGACGCACAAATTTCGTTTAAACTTATATATTTCTCTTTTCGCGCTATTATACGAATAAATTATCATGTATCTTCGCCATTGTAACTCGCAAACCGAACTGCTAATAGCACCATCAGATGCGCAGTTGTCCCAGTGGCACTTTAAACGAAAACAATATAATTCGCTTGATAGGCCATCTAATATGATTTATCTCAGCTACAATTCACAATATCTTTGCGTCCGTTCCCATTACTGATAATAATTTCTACACCAATTTTTATTGTAGGGGCGGGATTTACAACCGTGAAGTGTGCCGTCACATATATTGGGAGTTTATTAGAACGTTTTTATATATCACTACTGATATTTCTAGCACCGCATTGTGTTAACGAATCACTGAGAAGGGGAAAACAACAATAGTGTTTGTCATGACAAATTGTTCTTTTGATGGTAGAATAGGCTTGGTTTCGTGTTTTCGGTTATAATGAACGTGCGCTCGGCTTTTACCCACCGCGCACAACTCAGATACCCAAATAAGTCAATAAAATAAAGTAGCCTAAGTCGCTAAAATGTAAGACGGTAATAATTGGTTTAAATGTAAAAACCGAGAAATTAGCGAAATTTTAATAAATTCGTCTGTGCTTTAGAGCTCATAGCTAACACCCGCTATATAGCTTAGCATCTGTAAAAGACGAATGGCCATGGGAAACTATTCGGATCACTTCGAGATTGTGCGCTTGTTCCGAATACGTTTGGCTATAATACGTAACTGCGTAGATCTTCCCCATCGATGCGCCTTAGTTTGCACTAACACAAGACGTAACTCGTAGGACAAAAACCAGTAACCTGCCATTGATGTATAAAAAAGACTTTCAATACAAAGTCATGAACATGACTATACGAATTTACGAACTGAAATTGAAAAGTAAATAAGTGTGAGACGGTATGGGGAAGAATAATGGTGGGGACGATGGGAAGTGACTAAGGAATACAAAAAGTGTAAAGAGTATGAAACAGGATAGGAATGAGAATACATGTGTGGAATTAGAAAATAAGTAGATTGATGAAACACGATAATTAAGGTAAATGAAAGAAATTTCAATATAAAACATTCTCTCCTCCAGTCTGCAGTGTCTGCAGATGCTTGAGTCAGATCTGCCTATCTTTGCTTGGTGATAATTCAGCAAGTAATGGCATGTCAGTAGCATTAAGAGCCTAACTCGCCGTCTGCAAATTTTGATGATGTACGGAATAGCTTGATCTATGTGCAGAAGAAACAACTCAAGGATTCTACATCCATTCTGACTTGACGATTGCTGAGCAGTTGTGTTTGAGCACCATGAGTCATTTAGTTTCCTCACCAGAAACCGTTGAGGTACACCTATTGAAGGCTGAGTCATTCCTTTGATCGTCCTTCCTGGCCAGTCCATCGGCATTATCATTGCCTGGGTTTCCAGAATGATTTTTCGTTCTGGTGTTTTCAATGTATACTCCCGCGCCCATTCCACGATTCTTGTCGACTATAGTTTTAATTCGTGAGCTATCCATTGAAGTTGGATAGAACAATTTCCGATACGCAAATATGTTTTGCTTATCAAATTTGTCGGCAACGTCAGTCTGATTTCGGACATTTCGTTCTTCTGTTAGATCGACAATAGTGCCATGCACGGACCAGCCTTTCCACAGTCCACAGGCATTCAGACTTGCATAGGGCAAAGCAGCTTTTTTGAAATCTGTTTTATACACGCAGCATCTATTGAAAATACTTTCTGGTGGTGATTGTGCAGTTGATCGCTATGCCCCTGAGGAATATAAGAGAGCCAATATCTGTAATTTTGTCAGTAGTCTTGCATTTCTCGCCTTCATGGCTTGATGCCACCAAACCAACCTTGCATAAACAACCTTTGAAAGAATAACTGAGTCATACATCCATAGAATCGTTGGCGGGCGATAGCCCCAATCCTTTCCAATGATTCTTCCACACTGTGGAAGTGAGTTGACACAGTTCGTATTAAGCACTCATGTGAGCATTGAAAAGTTGTCTACTATCCAGGATTACACCTAGATGTTCACCATTTCGGACACAGTGATTGTTTCGTTTCCAATCCTTACGGTCGGAACTGTTTGTATAGCCTCCTCCTGCCATGACCCGAAAAAGTTTAAGGGCCTGATTTGCGATAAAGCCGCACCATATTACTACGTCTTGGCAAAAACTTGGAACATTCGCAAAGTTCGTGTTATAGACTTAAGGATTATGCCACCATGGCTATATTTGGCCACGATTTTCTACGAACTTTTAGGTTAGTCCTGGATTATGGCATCTTGAAAATAATCGTAGATGTAAACGTGATCTCGCTTTGGCTCGCATAGAATATTTGCACAAAAATTTGAAAAATTCGTTTGATCACACTGGCCCGACAGACAAATATCTTTGCACTTGAACGTAGTAAGTTTATTAGTGGTTCCTCAGGGATATTGAGGTCAAAATATTGGAACATTGCTCTGAAGGTTATATTTCTAAATTATCCTTCTCTATACCCTATTCTCAATCTCTGCCGAGATATTACACCTGAGCCTTAGACATCTTTGTGATATATAAACGTAACATAATATAATATTTATATGTTCTAAAAATTCTGTACTACCGTTAGAAATTTGCAGAATGGTAAAATCTGAAGACGAGCTGGGCCAAAAGCTAGATAGATGTTTTGCAGACACAGCGTTGAAATTGAGTGAGTTTATTTTATATTATTATACCGCCAACCACTGTGTTTGCATTAGTCTTTTACAGCTTTTATGGGTTTTCGCTTATGGGATATCGTTTTTTCTGCAGTCACCCAGTCCGGCTCCACAGTGTGGCTCCAAAAATTGCATTTTGTCCTTGTCCCGATAATTGTATAGTTATTATGTATTCGTATGTCTGCTGTTATAGATATATAGCAATTGTTTGTTCGTCTAATAGCCTATCGTTTACTAAATGATCTAGCATTATTTTATATATATAAATTTTATATATATAGCTGTTATTGCATAAAGCCGGTTGGCCAAATGACTTTCATAAAAATTTGACGCAAAAGGCTCAATTTGTAGTACACCTTTTGTGTTTTGCAGTTTTCTAACCCCTCTTGCGTTTACCCAGCCTCGGGTGCCCAGGAAGTTTCAAAGGTGCGAGCTGCTCCTGCCCCCTGAGAAAGGCCTAGCCAAAACCCATCTGTTACATAGTGTATCTACAGAATAGTTAGTTGTATAATTTATTTTATAAGGATGTTTCGGATTACTGCATATTATCTTTAACTATCACAATAATTTTACATTTTATTAGCGTTCGATTACCTATCCGATATGCCTACCATAATCCATGGTGTTTGAAATAATCTTTGTGCTTTAAATAAATTTGAGTTATGTTATGGATTAGCTTGGAAAATACCGTACAAATTCTTGTGTTTTTCACCTGGAAGATTATTATTAACACTAGCAGGTTATTCTTTATCATGAAAAAACATCAGCTCTTTGCTAAAACATGTGCCAAATTCTAGGCTACGGCTACTTGATAATCTACATTTTCATTCAGCAGACTTACTTAAAAATCTAACATTCGATTACCTATCTGATATGCCTACCATACTACATGGTGCTTGAAATAATCTTTGTGATTTAAATAATTTTGAGTAATGATATGGATTAGCGTGAGAAACGCCATACAAATTCTTGTTTTTGTGTTTTTTCGCTTAAAGATTGTTAGTTATACTAACAGGTTATTATTTATCATGTACAAACATCAGCTCTTTGCAAAAACATGTGCCAAATTCTAGTCTACGGCTACTTGATAATCTACATTTTCATATAACCGACTTACTTAAAAATTAACTTTAATTAGTTTTGAAAATTATATTTGATAATAATAGCTTTGTAAAAATTATTTGCGCTTGTTATAATGTTGAGTAGTATAGAGTATATTTTTTATTGAATTAGTACATTTAATTGACTATTCCCTCCTTGCAGTACAGTTTTTACTGTACTACAGGTTGAGTTCTGTTCTGTACACCGAGATCTGATAATATATTTTCAGGTGGCGGAGTGGCTGTTGGATTAGTCTTTTCGATGTTTCTTTTTAAAAGTTAGTTTTACATCTGTACATACGTTTCTGTGCAGGAACAAAGACATTTCTATACTTTGCAAGAAGTAAAGCCATATTGATATCTAAGATAGATATTTGATGATTTAGGGCCAGGTCGGTTGAATTATTTAAAAACAATTTGGGACACTTTGTAATTCATAGTACCCACCAGAAATAACCCTGCTCGTTCCAATCGTGTAATAACACCGTTCGCTCGATTCTCAGTCGTGCGAAAATCGACAATTTTTTGCCGCGTACTATGCACTGTCGTTGGGCGAGCATGCGGTATTATCTCACTTATTCTGTAATGGAGGAATTTTTGAGACAATAAATGTATACTATGAGAATAGTACATTAGTTGTGTTTGAAACATAACAAGATTTACTTATGCATAATATATGAACATATTAGGTCAAGTATCAGGCATCGGATTCGAGTAGCGTTATTTAAGCACCAGTTCGTGGTTTGGAAGACGTCAAAGTAACCTGGTTATTATGTGCTAAAATATGCTTACACGAATTTATTGGAAAGACCTTACGAAGGCCTCTGTGTAACGACAGACGGCGATGTATTACATTACAAAAGACGTAAGGGCATTTGTCTAGCACAATAATCTTGAGATGTATTCTTCGTAGATTACTAGGTGCTTCAACTGTTTGACTTTTGACTTCGAAACTGAAATTTAGAACGGAACTTATCTTGACGATAGCTACGTAATGACAAGTTGGCGTTCTCATAAATTATGTAATGCGTATGTTAGGAAGATTGTATTAAATTATGAATTTGGTGATTGATATGCCAATTTTTTATTTAGGGATATTATTAGTTACGGCTTTCAGTTGCTTATTCGATATTACTGCATATTTTTATTGTGAAGTATTGACGTTTTATTGTCAACGCAGAATTTTTTCTTTGTCGCCAAAAACTCTCTAGGTCAGAGCTTGTTCAGCGAACTGGTAGCGATAGTACAAGGTATATTCGCATGTAGCTGCACAACAAGAGACTATTCCGGAAACCCGGCTTACCGTATTTAAAGAATTTCACCTGTGTAGACTTTTAGTGGTAAGAGCCTCACGTGGTGAAGCCTGACTCGACTTCGGAGGCGGAGAGAGACAATGACAATACTATACTGTGTGGGAAAATGTTATATCGTTTTATATGAGTGTCTTGTGTCACCATTACTTTATTTTATGACTTAAATGCGCAGCATATGCCGAAATTTATTAAAATTTTCGCTGAAGAGAAGAACTCTTGTCTTGGACAAGATAAACAAAATTTCGTTATCAAACTTCGTGGTGTACGGATTGGGTAATAGTGGTCAGTGCTGGAGATGAAGATAAGCCCATAACCTTCTTTATTGGCACCCTGGCAATATAGTAAACTCATTTATGCAGTTTGCTTCCGTATTTAACTTCCATGTGTGTTGCTATTTTCCATCCGAATGGTGACACTCGTTTCTGGAAAATTGTTATAAAATTACAGTACTCGCCACGGTTGACAGTTTGTTGCTTTACGAGCGAGCAAACAAGCACTATAAAATTTCAGAATAAAATCTTTATTTTCCACAAATAAGTTGCGAGTGAATAGCGTACGAGCAACCAGCGAGTAGCTTTCATTTGTGACGAGTATAGTAGACGGTTCCAGTATTTCGAGCAACTTTCAACTCGCTATGATTTTAATTTTTTGAAAAATTATTTAGTCTTTATATTGCTTATAAGGTTAATTGTTTTTATAAGAAAGCCGAATAGCACCGAACCATGTGTAACAATAGGCTAGTGGTGTTTTTTGATCTCAGCTTGTGAAAGCAAGGTTTAAAGTTATGTCTTTGAGAAAGTCGTAACAGATAATTTATTATTGAGTTAAATTCACTGTCGTGTGGATGTGGATTAACAGACGTATATTAAGCTAACTGTGAGGCTACCATTGTGCGTATTAATTGTATTCTTTTAATAGAAGCTTTCTCGAATTATCTACATTTAAGGGAAATCATGGCCTGTGTGGCTCGGCTCAGGGATTGGACTGGGCATGGGATATGCAAATTGCCAAAACGACCTTCAGCAACCATTTCGACTTCATGGAAAGAAGGTCATGGTTAGTAGAGGTTTTTGCAATGAGTGCAGGGTTCCTACGTAATGTTTAGAACTATGTCATTTCGGCTGTTGCTTGTCATTTTAGTTGCAACTAGATTGAAATACATGAATATTGAACAAGGAAATCATTATTATATTTAATGCACAGTTGAAGACATGTTGTTAACTAACCGTTATACTGTTGCCAATAGAATATACGCTTAGGCATTGTTCCCGATCCTATACAACCGAATTCTGAACCGAATGTATTCCGTGTGTATACATAGTATGTTTCTTACACCGCATCATTCAATTCGAATACAATAAATGTGCATGTGGGATCTTTCGGATCGGGAGAGGCCAGTGTGAACACAAACGTAGATTTGCTTGTTATCTAAAAGCTTTCGGTAGCTAAACTGGTGCTATGCGTGTAGTGTTTGAGTTGGTGTGTTTGACGATTTTGGGATTGTTCATCCGCTGTAATAATGACGGAATGAGCGAGGTGAGCGGAGTTTCCACCCAGAGCGCTATGGGAAAGGTCGTGAAAATTATGTTCAGTCGACGTCACTCAACTGAAACTCGGCTGGACGGATATCGAGAAAATTTTTTGTTCGGTAGCAGAAGGTTGGTGTTCTGCTTAGTTGAACTCTAAGAGCACTACCAACATCATCTTCTAGGTCAAAATGGCTAAGAACTGGTTTTTAACGGTTCTTTGACAAATCTGGCCTTACAGGTATCAGTGTTCCGCAGCCCGTATATCATGACACGGACTTCGCATCGAAAAACCATCGAATCTGATCCGGACGTTGAAAGAGCTCATCGAGATTTACAACTTTCCGGGACATTTTTTGTGGAACCGCACTCTGAGCCGCTATGGGCCCGAATATTGTTCGTTGTCATTTTGCCAAAGTTATCGAATTTTCAAATTTCGCTCTGTTTTTGCGTGTTTGTGACTTTAAACGAGTGTGCTTAAGGTTATAAATCATGTCGAATACTATGGTTTTATGATCTGGAGTCCTACTTAATTTATTATACTTTTTCAAGGGTTTTAAAACTTTTACGGTCAATAAACCAGATTTCCAGAATATAGCCTGTCTTCGGGCGAGCACGGCCAGAAATGTCTGTCGCCTTTCGACCGAGCAGTGGTTATTTCTAACAAGTACTGTACTGTGTGTAAGACATGAAGAATGGTCTATAGTTTGATACGTTGAATATGATGGTTTGGTTATCAACAGTTTATTACGAATATTTCATGCATTTTCAGTGGTTTTCATTGGCTTTAGGATCGATGAATCCGATTTTGACTATGGTGTGTCTTCTATTGTTTGGTTATGTATTGTTTGCAGCGCATCGAAAATGGTTTACCTTTTGGTTTTTCGGCTCGCTGCATACGGTGTTTTAGTGATTTAGAGGCCAACATGAATATTTCCTGCTTGTCAGGGGATTCCAGGGGGGGCATAAGATCGATGAACCCGAATTTCTAAATAATCTGTCTTAAAATGATTGGTTATGTATTGTGTTGCTTTCTCTGTATTTATAACGGTCTGTAATGGTCTTTTGGTACATTGAATACAGTGTTTTGACCATCTAGAATCCAACGTGACTGCACTATACCTAATAAAAGCTCAATTGTCTGTGAACTCGATTTATACTGAAAGAATTTCGTCTATCTGCAGTTGTTTTGTTATGCGTTGTTTTCTGTGTCTTCATATAAGCTATTATGGGATTTGCGAAATAGTCGGTATTTCTTCACTTTTATTATACCAGCGTTACGAGGCTTGAATGGTTCCAGAGGCTTTAGGATGGTATATACATCAACACAAAACCTAGGATATGTGATTACACATGACATTAAACCACGCTCGCCTTATTTCACCCTCACTTGCAATCTACAGTAGACGCCAGGAATGACCGTTGCATTTCGAGCGAGCGAGATCGAACGAGTCTCAAGAGATGTCGAAATTATTTAAATTAATAAATTCTATATTAGAACAAATTTATTTCCAGCGAGTCTCGAGCGAGCGAGAGTCATTTTTGGCAGGTACTGTACTAGTTCAACTGTTCCTGATCTGTAATGTTTATTAAATTTTCACATTTATACCGAATATTAGTTTCGTCTAATCACACAACGCAACGTAAGTTCTGTAAGAAGAATCTGTGTCATTATGTCATTCTAAATTATTTGGATATAACAGTAATACTATTCTGCATTTTATTTATTATTTAAAATAGTGGTATCGCGATTCTAAATATTTTATTCTGTATGCTCAGGTGTGTTTATGAAATTTCAGGCTTCCCTAGTTCCTGGACAAGAAACAAAGTCCGACTATGTGATAGTTGTCGATAAAGGCGCGTCCTCTGCGGCGAAATAGTTTAAAGTTTCCAGCGTATTCGTTTATTATTTAATTCGACAATATTTTGACCTAATAAAACCTATTTCAATTTAGGAGTTGCGCTGTAATCGAAATGGCTTTAAACTGTAGCAATGTTTTTTCATTCTCAAAGAAACTGACGATCTTTTGATGTTTCGGTAAGGTCGGCTAGGATCTTATCGCTTGCAAAAAAATAGGCTAGGTTCAGCTCGAAAAAAACTTGATTTTTCATCACTAGTAGCACATAACAAAGTCACAACTCGAACAAAGGACTAATCAGAAAATTTGAACGAAAAATAACATCGAATAATAGAAAGCGTAATGTTCTTGTTCGTGTTGAATCGAATTGAGCAAGCCGAATCTATTTAAAAACTAGTTACGACCCATAAATCCTCCATCGGGTGTGCTCGTTGTGGCTTTTGAAGGTGTACCCGAAACTGGGCTTCATTGCTTTACAGCTTAAGCTCAAAACTGCTTTTGTAAATCATGAAAAAACATAGATTATATAAATTTTGAACATTGTTTATTAAGATAATAGTGAATATATTTTTACAGTGGCAGCCACGTACAGAGCCTGATTAAGGGTACTTTTTGTGCTTGGTAAAACCATTCGTTTGTACATATAAAATTATTTTGGATTTTTGCAAAACTTGCAAATTTCTAGTAGTATTTTATATAAGGCTACTGTGTTTTTCCTCCAACCAGAGGTTTGTATGTACCTCCGGCGTTCAATTATGTTCAATTCAGTATTGTGTTGGGTAATATGCATTTTTATTTATTTACTGAATAGTTAACCAATAGTTGCTAGTTTTTTTATAATTACATGCATATTTTGAAACCATCTGATGTATATTATGTTGTAATGCGTGGCAGTTGCTATTTGTATCAAAACTATTACGTATGTTAAAAGTTTAAGAAACAAAATTATTGATTTTAGGAGTAACTTACTTGCCCAGCAATGTTACATCGCTGGGCTATGACTTTTTGTCTTACACGATTTTTTGAGTTTAGTTTGTACTGAAATTTCACATATTATTGTGCCCAAACATAATCCAACCTCGAAACATTCTAACATTTGTGATTTTTTGTTCATTCTATTAAAATTTTAATTATTCACCATAAACCGGCTGCATTAACCCTTTTAAATCCTACTGTAGTACAACAAAAAGTTTGAATGCGTTGTAATTAACTAAATTTGGCGTATTGCACGATTGAACGCGGGCTATTGTTTGCTCGCTACGCAAGGAGCTTAAGGACCGCGCAGTAGTTCCGAGATAGCTCAGTGGTTCATAAAAATGACTTTCATCAGAGCGTTCACGGTTTGATACCTCGCGGCGACCAATAATTGTTCATCGATACTCGAAATGTAAATTAATTCAGGCCATATAGAGTTAAACAGCATCATATGGTCTCCAACTTCTGGAATTTTGTTGTTAACATATTTTGAAGTTTATGGAAATGTCTTAGTACTGCGCTAGTGTTAATTATAAGCTTGTATGAATCGTATATTATGCACTTTGTTCGCGTTTGTATAGTATGTATGACCATAGAAATTGATAAATTTCTTTGTATTTTAAACTGAGTGAGCTATACAGGCATACTACTAAAATAGCGGTTTATTGTGTTAAATTTAACGTCTTCACCTTTTATCTTTATCCATGATGCCGTCTGGACCGTTACGGTGCGTCGAACGTTTCTTGTTTAACATATGTTAGTTTGGGCTTTTTACGTTTTCTAATTTTGTATTTGGGTAACCAAGAATTTAGCAGTAGGAGCTTCGGCACTATCTCACTACATTTTTTGTTACAGTCATAGCTATTTTAAAACAATTTAGTGATTAGGTACATGGAGTTCATTATCTCAACTAATTAACAGCTTTTTAGCTTTTAAATAAAGCACGGGTCATCGGCTGGCGCCCCGCTTCCAACTCTGAGTATAGGTATACCATATAATTAGTTATGTGTCTCGCCAATTAAGTACACCGCTTATATAAATTGTCCACAGTGCTACCAGACGCATAGTTTGCACGCCACGTATTACTTTCAGGGGCTTCTCATTTTCCGCCAGTTTGGTTAACACTTATTTCACGAGATGTGTTTCACATTAGGATGGATAATACAATTGTGCCCAAACTGTTGAAATAGTAGCACGTTGGACAATATCAACACTCTGAAAGAGCTATTTTTGCGACAGTATCGAGTTGGCGTTGGTAAATTGAAAATTTTAGGAATCGGAAACTTCCAGCACCCAAAATATGCCGAACTTCTGAATGGTGCCGCTTCTCAAATTTTGGGAAATGTAACATTTTCAAAACGATAAATGCTTCATTATTGAAAACGGAAAGTTGCGAAATTTTGGGGAAACGCGAAAACTCCATTTCTGAACTTTTCGGTTTCTCGAAATTCCAAAATTAACCCTTTTTCCAAGACTTCTAATTTCCCAAAATTCCTTAACTTCGTTCTCAATGAATTTTCAAAAGATATGCATGAAGGCTTACTGAATTTTAAGTATCCGAACATATACGTTGAAAAATTTCACACTTCCTGTTTCAGTTTGCAAGGTGAATTGAAAAGTTTGCAGATGATTAATCTATAATATCCTAAAATATGTTTCGCAAAATATATACGACAGTTTCTTTACTTTCCTGCTTTTCAGCTTTCGGGAAATATATATACTTCCCTTTTTCCAACATTTCGGAAAATGGACATTTGATAATTTTTGATTAAAGGAACCTTCGCATTTTGCACGCTGAAATGCACTGAAGACTGCGATTGAAATGCAAGACCTAAAATAATCTTGTTATATAGGCAAGACATGTGGCGTGCATGTTATGATGTCCAAACTGTTTGGAACCTATGTACGCCACTCAGTGTCACACACCCCTGAAAACGCAGTGATCTTAGACACCGCCGTGGTTAAACACATTATTTCTGGGTTAGCTAGCACAGTGTTTTAGAATTTTTTGAGGATGTCCCTGAAGTTTGTCGTTTTATTGACGGTGTTCTTGATACCGTCTGTTCAAAGTACGTGTGGTGTACGAGACCCCAGAGGTACAAACTGGTGCGTATAGGTTTCGAAATAGTTCATGATGCGAAGGTAAACAGAGCTTCGAACCATTTCGTAATGAGCAAACATATTTTATTTAAAATTTGTCAAGATAGCTATTAGATTAGCGTTGTATACAAACTGCGTAGCTATGAATTATAAACTATGTCTTGAAGCTTGTCATATAAATAAGGTTTCATTGGGCTTAAATGTGTATGCTTAACCTTGTTTGGCCACGTCCAACTTCTTTTGCATGGAAGCATTGTCGCTTTCGTAAAGTCGCGGAAACCTTAAGCTATTCTATGTTTCTTATATCGATATTCCGCGGCCAGTGGCGGCGCCCCTCCCACTAAACGTGCATCCTCTGTTATGCTCTCCAAGACTGTTATGCAGGAGTGGACATTACACATAGATATTTGCACAAAAAATTGCAGTCGGAAATAAATTTGGCATGGTTAGTCCGGTAGAGAAGTTCTGTTATTATTTACATTTTTCGCAGTTAACCGCACTTCGATAGAGTATCTCTCCAGGCTGACTCAAATGGGATTTTTTGGATGCGCTAAGAAGGACACTGTCCGCGGTCAAATATCTCTTTTTATCGTATTTTTCTGACGGTCGAACTCAAAACATGCATGTTGTCATAGCTTTTTGAAACATTTTATTCGCTCGTAGTTTGGTGAATTTAGTATCTACCAAATGTCATACTTTCAGGAACATTTGTTAACAAATATGCTGACGAAGGCTACACATA
>JASANE010008587.1:0-16254 GCA_030248225.1 Trileptium ribeirensis
GTTGGTATTGCTTTCGTTCAGTTACGTATTGCTATGATAGTAGTGATCATAAACACAATATTAAGCTTCCACTCTATGTTCAGCAAAAATCTGGTGAAACTGCTTATTTTGTTGCATAAATATACTTCGTTGAAAGTTTTAGCAACATTTAGGAGTAAATATTAAACCGTTGTGATGATATCCATCATTTTAAGTATTAGTAAACATAACAAATTACAAAAAATGAGCGGAGCAATAGGCGAAGTATTTTATATATTATTTATGGGACTGGAGTTGTATCTTTGTACAGCGCCTTCCCAGAGTGCACGGCTCAGACTCCGCGCGTAGTGGTAGTCCTCTTAAGGATAACACTCAGCAGGGTGAAATACACGAACACCGGCTAGAACAGGTGTCATGGTCATCATTGGGAGACCTTGGTGGGTTTAGAGATGCTCAGCTCTATTCCCTACAAAATGCCAAAGAAATGCCTCGATGACAAGTGGTTAGCGAAACCCAAAAGCTGGGGCTATAACCGGCACACGAGCAAGCGGGCGACAAACCACGACAAAAAGTCCGACCTCCCCCGCGTTAGTGGTGGATAGTGGGTGACAAACCACGATAAAAAGTCAACTGCTGCCTATATGTTTTGGTCAGGTTGGGTAAAACCTGCTACTTGTAACATGTAACCCAGTACACCTGTTTCATGGTCGGGTGGATGGCGACTAAACCGTCTCCCCACCAGGCTTGCTTGGTGGGAGGGTGTGTGGTACCCCAGCAGGACTAAAAACAAAACCTGTCAAAGTCCAGATGAGCCCACTCGTTTGGGCCAATGGTCATCCACACCTGCTGCCTTGCAGGGTTTGCTTCTTGAGGTAAAGGCTAGGCCCATGACCGACAACGGTGTTTTGCGACAGGAAGGGCATCCGGCAATAAAAAGTTTTGCTCCAAAAACTCCAATGACATGTCCAAGAAAGAATTTCAACAATGCTAGGGCATACCCCATAGGCGACGCGCGAGAACATCGCCGTAAACTCGCGAGAAGTGGATGGCGGCTACCGTGCCAAGAGCGGGCATTGCTAAAGAAGCCAGCTCATGGTGGAGATATCAGAATGTGAACGTGGAATGTGGGGTCGATGGTTGGCAGAAGCTTTGAGGTGGAAGAGGAGCTGTGTAAATGGATGGTGTCTATATGTTTGTGCAGGAAGTGAGATGGAAAGGAAGCTCAGTCAGGTTTATCGGCCCGAGAGACAAGCGGTATAAGTTTTGGTGAGAGGGGGGTGATGAAAGTGGAGCAGTTGGCATACTGATAAGGGAGGAATTGGCAAAGGAAGTGATCGAGGTGAGAAGAAAAAGGAAAAGGATAATGGCGGTAACATTGGCCGAGGGAAAGCAAGTGCTAAGGATTATCAGTTGCTATGCGCCAAAATCGGGTTTATCTGAGCTGAAGAAGGACCAGTTTTATGACGATCTTGCAGATGAATTGACATTGGTTGGCCAGAATGAGATGGTGATTATTGGTGGAGATTTTAATGGTCATATTGGAGCACAAGCAGACGGCTTTGAGGGATTTATGGTGGGTTTAGTATCGGAACACGGAATAAAGAGGGAAGGAGATTGCTGGAATGTTGCATGCAGAGTAATTTGGTTGTGACAAATAGTTGGTTTAAAAACCGAAGGAAGGTGTCTTATAACTCTGGTGATGTATCAACACAGCTTGATTTCATCCTAACAAGCAAAGTTGGCGCAAAAACATAAATAACATCACAAAGTTATTCCTGGAGAGCTGCAAAACAGTTTGATGGTGGCTAACATATGCGGTTTAGATGTTACAAGGAAAAAGAAAAGTATCAAAGTATGGAAGCTGAAGGAAGAGGGAATCACATTGCAATTTGCAAAGAAGATGGATACGTTGTGGAACAGTAGCTTAAGGGATGATGTATGAGAAAGGTATAAAGATTGCGCTCTACGAGTGTCAGAAGAAGTATGTGGAGTCAGTAAAAGACCAGCACGACATGGAAAAACCTGGTGGTGGAATGAAGAAATTAGGGAATGTCTAAATCAAAAGAAAAAGTGTTTTAAAAAGTGGATATTGCACAAAACCACACAAAATATAGAAGCGTACAAGAAAAGCAAGAAAAAGGTTAAGAAGGTAGTTGCGATGCTGAGAAGGAGCTGGAGAGATCAAATGGCAGAATGTTTACAAAGATCCGAATGATGAAAAAGGAGGCACGTGACATTGATGAATGTGTTTGTATCAAGGACAAAAAGGACAAAATTCATTTTGATGAGCCTGAGAAAGCCAAGGTTTGGAAAGATCACATGGAAAGTATCATGAACCAGGAAAATGATTGGGATGGTGTGGTGAATGTTGAAAGAATTGAGGGACCCATTCAAGAGGTTACGAGAGCAGAAATTAATCTAGCCTTGAGGAGCATGAAAAGTCACAAAGCTGGTGGACCATCTGGAGTTGTGCATGAACATCTCGTCTCGTCAAAACATGGAGAAGAAATGCTTCAGCAGGTTGCAAACAAGTATTGAATGGGTTCAGTATGCCGGCAGACTGGATGGTGAGTACCTTGGTACCTATTTACAAAGGCAAGGGAAATGTAACAGAATGTGGTTCATATCGCGAAGTGAAGTTACTGGAACACGGAATGAAAGTGACTGAGAGAGTGCTTGAACGCCGGTTGCGAAGCATTATCGGTATTGATAGTATGCAGTTTGGGTTTATGCCAGGCAGAGGTACAACTGATGCCATTTTTGTTGTTAGAAGAATGCAAGAATGTCATATTGTAAGGAAGAAAAAGTTGTATATATGTGTGTTATCCATCTGGAGAAGGCATTTGACAGGGTTCCAAGGCTCGTGATTGAATGGGCCATCAGGAAAAGGATGGTTCCAGAAGGACTTGTGCAGAGTGTAATGAAGCTATACGAGAAAGCTGAAACGAAAGTGAAAAGTGGTGATGAACTGTCAGATAGCTTTTATGTTGGTGTGGGAGTTCAGATTAGTATAGTCACCACTCCTGTTTGCTACAGTTGTTGATGTGCTTTCGGAATTAGTTCGAAAGGATGTGCTTCTAAATATGTTGTATGCAGATGATTTAATGTTGCTGGCGGATTCGATGGAGGAGTTAGAAGATTTCATCAAATGGAAAAGGGCATTTGAAGACAAAGGCTTGAAAGTGAATGTGGTAAAAACAAAGATCTTGAAGGCAAGTGGTGGAGAAAAAGTGGTGGTGAAATCTAAGGTAGATCCATGCGGCGTGTGTGGGAAGAGGGTGATGACGAATACGGCTCAATGTAAAGATTGCCAAAAATGGATTCTAGTCTTTTTAATAATAAAGATTTTGCGTAGATAATGATGCATGAATGAAATTGTACTGATATCACATGAAAAAACAGTAGGCTGTAATCTATTTTCATATCATATTAGAAATCTAAATTTATAGCATGGATAGTTGTTTTGAATACTACATACGCCACAACTTGATATATCCCATATTGCATTGTCGACAGATTACTATTAATGGTCAAGAGGTCTCGCGCAAATAAGTCGGTATCATTGTGTCTAGGGATCTCAACAGCGGGGTAGACAATGGTTGTCGGAGTAGCAAAACTCTGTCACGATCTTTACTGACCAGTGAACTTGGTTTTAGGACTGGTATGCTATACATGTCCTCATATATTTGCGTCATATTTGTCATGCATATCGGGCAAAGTATAGCATTTATCCTTTGATGGAAACGATGGCGATAACAACACTTGTGTCGCTTTAAATTGGATCCAACAAAGCCAAGACATATCGCAAGCCATTTTTTGGTTAGCCGGTCAGATTTATCAGGTATCCACTCTATATAGCCTAACTACAGCTGCATGACGAACCTTTCTGCATGTAATGCTCAGTCCGACAATAGATATTTTACGTCCAATCCATCTCACAATATGTCGTAAGAAATCAATACAAATTTTAGCCTTTGCACAGAGAACCAATTATACGTAACGATGGGTGTCGCAAGCAGTTCAAAAGTGGGAGCGGGCGGTGGACTACAATCATTTTGTTATAACTCCATCGGTTAATTTTTCACCAAGGGAAGCGTTCCCCCCTTGCGATGCGCCTGTACATCACGAGTTTATTAGAAAGTAACGAACGAAGGCTTTATGCTAAAATGCCCAATAAAAGCTGATATTTTTAACTTGATATTTTTTGTAAAATCTGCAGTTAAAATTTTATGCTTGTCAAAAATATACCTCACAATTAAAACCAATAATACGAGAACTTACGATATCACAATTTTTGAGCGATGTCAACTTAGTGGCGTATTGGAGCCGCTGCAACAATCCATGGCGCTTGAATCGTCGTAGTAATGATGCGATGCGTTGTTTACTGTCTTCTAGCGTCTAAAAATATAATAAACATGATTAAAATAAAATAAGATTGACAATAAATACGAAATTGTACAATAGCAGTCTAGTACAAAAATAAATATGTCTGTGCAGCATTCAAAATTTTGTAACTCACGACTTGGGTATTGGCATTTATCAAAAAAGGCTATTTATTACAAAAACCGTAGAGATTACGTATAAATTTTCCACGCTACGAAATTTTATAAGTTCAATGAAACAATGCTAGAACTGCAAAACGAATATTTGTAACATTAAAATTTCGAAATATCTATCTTGTGTAAACATTAACGGAACAATGGAAAGCGACAAAGATTTTAATAATAAAAGATATCATGATATATGACCTGTTACCTGACATACCATAACAGTCAACAAGAGATTTTCCGGTGGACCTTTAGTATCCTTCAAGCATCTGCTCGCACTGCGATGGTCGACGTCGAGATATGACACTACCTACCTACTGCCACATGGCATAGCAGCTATCAATTAAATAAGATGAGCCTGAATGCGATCAATGACGTTTTCACATTCCTATTACGTCACATCGGATCCATTCCGACCCGATCCTATTTGCACACGTGTTGTGTATACAGTTACACACTGCATCCGATCCGAGAGGACATGTACAGTTTTATGGAATCCGAATCGGAGGATGTGATATTAAATGACACGTAGATACGCCTACACGGTATATGGGAAGCGCTGAATTTTGTCGTATCGAATCAGATCGGATTCAATGTGACCACGGCCTTATATGTAGTTATGATTACCTACTGGGAAAAACCAACAGTGACAATTTGCATTATATATCAGCACAACAAGATAAGCGACGAAAACTCCACTAACGTTTTCATTATGTTCAACGAGAATAACATCATGACCACTCGACAGTAGGGCTACCACGATGCCTTGGCCCATAGTACCGCCGCCAATAACTCCAGCAAGTTTCGTTGATAACGGTTCATGTCCATCCCACTGTGACGATCCCTGATTACAAAAATATAGCAGCGTTTTGCTTTTAATACCAAACCGAAAGGCCGTACAGTAGTGAAATGTGATGCTGTATTTTGCTAACCGGTTCAACAGATGGTATAGCGACATAAAAGTTTAATATATCCAAATGAGTTTTTTTGCGCAATACATTCATCTATGTTTATCACAGCATTATGTGCACAACTGTATGACATAGTGATATTAGGTGATAACATTTCGTCTACGGGTTTTCACGTATTAGGGTAGCCAGCAAAAATAGTAGTCTGATTGTCTAGTGTTCTCAACCCTAAAAGTATAATTAAGAGTGCATTAGGGAAGAGTATGACACTTCCCTGCACTCACATGTTAGCCCATGCTTGATGATACGGGCGTTTTCGGCCTGACCCCCTCCCAGTTTTTTGGGGGGTAGGTCGGACCCCCTAATTTCAGGGGGGATCGATATATAAGCAACTGCTGGTCCAACCGACCCCCAGCCCAGAAATCGGGGTTCCGATCCACCCCCCCCCAAAACTGGGGGAGTCCGAGCTACCCGCCCCCCCCAGAAAGTGGGAGTCAGGCCGAAAAGGCCCGTGTCATCAAACACGGGCTTACGTGTGAATGCAGGGAAGTGTCATACTCTTCCCTAATGCACTCTTGGTATAATTAATAAGGTATATATATTCGAAACGTGGTATTCATTGGGTTCAAAGAAATCGCATTAACTTCATGATCATTTACAAACCTCCTTGCGTCACTTTCCTTTAGATGCAGACGCGTAGCGAGAAACTTTGGCACGGAGAGGCACTGAATCTGCTAGGTGCGCGAAGCTCAAACGCACCATTCACATATAACCGTGAACTTCAGTTTTCTCTTATATTTCTTCAGGGGTACAGATGCTGCACGAGGGGCAGGGCACTCATGCCTACCATGGCTACATCCCTGTGTACCGCGGACATGAACAATTCCGTAATGAACGAATGGAATTTCCGCACGTCTACATTGCCCCATTTTTCATAAGTTTATTCGTGCTCATCAAAACACCCCGAAATGGACAGCTGTGTGCGTGGTCTATGAGTGTATAAAACTGTCATCAAAAAACAAAAATATGAAATCTGTTTCAAGTAAGCGCGATCAGCAAATTGAGATCCAATTCGCGAAATGATGAGACAGCTAGCAACACCATCGTGTACACATGTATCGCAAATCATGACCGCGCACATAAGGAACAAGATTATGGAACACAATGCCCTTACAATATAGTAAGCGCAAAATGTTTTTCAAACTCCAGTTTCTAATGAGCGTTTTATCTAATCTCAATTTTCTTGGACGCATCGAAGAAACCATTTTTTCAAATCCCTATAATTTGATTTTAAAAAATTCAGTATTAAATTAGGTGCCACATTTTAGTTATATCGAAAACGTTTATACTATTTTGTTAAATTGATACGAATTAATAAGGTAAAATCCACCAACTTTAACAAAGTATTTATCAAAACACTGCTCAAATTGGGCTGAATTTCTTACATTTTTGTGGTAAATTTTGAGCTGTTTCCAAAAATCGAGTCAACCCTGCCCTCTACTTTTCCGGCAAAAATTAATGTGCTCTTAAAGATTAGAAAAACTTTTGAAAAATTGTATATTTAGTCATTGCAAGCACGTAGTTCTTTCTACGCTTGTATACTATATACTAATGTTGTTTATGTTGCAGCTATGAAAACAAATAAGAAGCTCGAGTTTATTAATAATCATGATGTGTACATGATTTTTCGGTTAAGATTGTGAACTAAATTCGCTAAGGAATAACCCAGACGTAAGCATCTAGAGTCCACTCGCGCATTATATAAAACAAACTCTTGCGCAAAACTATTTGATGTATGACGTCTGAAATGTATAATTATACGGTATGACTGACCCCAGTAGAAAGAAGTTAGAGATGCGTGCGAATTTAAACCAAACAGAACTATGTACATATTATACTACTGTTGAAATTCTCAGAAAAGAAGTTGATTTCATGCAAGCAAGCGCTGTGCAGTTTAAACATTTGCAAAGTTGAAGACCATTGCATAGCATTTCAATAGTACCTACAACAATCGGAGTTGAAAATTTTTCCATTTGAACCCGTTTGAAGCTCTGAATTTCCGCACCAAAACTATATAATTAATACGGTCGCTGTTCGCTGTCGAATTAAGCGTTTTGCGTAGCGAATATCAGGCATGGGAAAATTCTCCGCTATGTCTCCGTAGGAGCCCCGTGTGTAGCCGGTGTCGATATTAGACGGTGCATCAGGTCAAAATACACTCTATATATTTTGACAATTTTTGTTTTATCTGGAGCCAGCTGCGGTTCCGAATCAGGATTTTATGTTTAACGTCATCTATATTTTTAAAATTATCCATTCCCTGCTCTGATTAAACGTTCCATTATTAAATATTCCATAAATATTCATTTACATTCATATGTCCGGGATTGCTTTATGAAATAATTGATGTCCAGACCGTTGAGATTTTTCTGACCACAACTGTAAATTCACAAAATATTTTTTAAAATTAAATTTGGTACTCAAAATTGCTGTGTAATTTCTTCACATGTGTTATGATAACATCTCTCTAAATATAATGTAAGTCAAAACAATCTCTAACAATAAACCTCAACAACTTTGGTACTCTGCTAAATAAAAAAAACTTTATGGTTATTAGCTGAAAATAGATTTTTGACTTAGTCGCATCGGACCGGAAAATTTGCGCTCAGGTTACATCATTACTGCCTTGACTAAAAATTTTATCGTGCTTCTGTCTGTGTATATCTATCTAATTGATATGGACAACTCGATTTATCAATCCACATTTAGAAAACTGCTAAGCAACTATATGCCTTTCTGTCATCGGTTCACTGTTATGGAAGCGACATTTTTATGCAGCGGCGCGTGTTAACAGTTAAATCCTTCGGGTTATGAATACATTATTAAAATTGTTTTCGATGACGGAATCGTCCTTTTCTTGAAACAGACTACCAACTATATATGTATGTACAATAAAAACCAACTCCATAATAGAAACCAACTATGTAATCTTACCTAACCATCTAATCCGCTTTCCTAAATAATTACAGTAGTAGTTTTAAAACTTTAGTTGAAAATCGCTTAGACTTGGAATATCAATACAAAATTTATTGGTTTTGTAGCCAATTTGAATTACACAGTGGAATTTACAGTTCATACAGATAAAGCTCGTTTTAATTGGGTGTGCGCTTGAGCTGATTAAGACGGAAATAATATTTCGACAACGGAAACGATTTAATTCAGATTGCCGGAGCAGTTTCGTTATGTGTGGCTTGAAGCTAATATAATAAAATTCCTAATGGTGTGCAACCATACGTTGCCACGTCACGTGTACCGAAATAGTAGTTTTATTCACAAAAAGTATACTCGAGATCGGTTTAACTCTGGTAATTTGTGAACGATTGATTTTGAAGCATAAAAGACCGAGTATAATAATCAGCCTAATGGTTTTCTGTAAGTAGTAGTTTGTAGCCTAGCTCCTCTAACACTTCGAAACTGGCCTTATTGGTGACGTCGCCAGCTGAACAAAATAAATGTCATTACCATGTGTTTAGTAGATTTTAGAATACGTGACTACATAGATTTAAAAATAATAGGGCATAACCTGATAAGTTTTCCAAAACCTTCAGCGGTATAAAATAATTTCAAAGTCTTCACGTCCGAGCCATTAGGTAGACGTTACCTACTTATATAATGTATTTTACATTGCAGCAACTTATCAAAAACAAAAACCGCTAACCTTCGAACATTCTTCGATAACAGATGAGGCATAATCCATAATTTGCGAATCAATGCACTGATTTCATAGAAATAGACTCATTTACCCAACGTTCAAGTTTCTTAAGCTACAAAAAAACTCAAATTAAATGCTCATGGACGGGTACTTTACAACAATTTTGATAGCCGGTCTTTCAGACACGGAAATGCATAAAATTCAGTAAATAATTAGAAGACCTTTACGGCTAAACCAGGGTTCGTCGCAACTATACTCGCAATAACAATGGTATTTTTATAACACGAATGAAATACAACTGATGCTACAGATGTAATAATAAGCCGAGCCAACATAAGATGATCCTGTGACAACCGAGCTGAATGAATCTGGACAAACCAGGGTCAGCGTTTACAGTATATATAGTACAAGAAGAGTCCAGCCGAGCCTGCTTACATCGAGAGTCAAGCCCAGCGGAGCCAGATTTGATTAAGGAAAAGTGAAGAGGGCACTTGAAAATCTTGCTCTTTCTCACCTTTAAATCTTGCACCGACTGTCAAAAGGCGTGCTCACACGCTCAAACTTTTTGCTCAAATTTTGATCAAAATTTGGAAGCATCTTTTCTGCATTTTTGGTAAGTTTGAACGTGTGAAGACTGTTCAAACTTTTCAAGAATACTCCTGTAACCAATCATGTACGAGAGGCATTACGTGAAAAAGTTTGAGCTCAAATTTTGATCGCAAATTTTGAAATATTGCCATTTTTATTTAAAAATTACTGTCACATTTTGATCAAAATTTGTTCAAATTTTGACCTCAAAATTTGAGCAAAAAGTTTGAGCGTGTGAACACGTCTTTACTATGAGTGTACAGCGTCCAAACCCCTTCGCCTATTCGACAACAGTATTACACTGCCAAATCTGGATTAAAAAATGATAAGTGAGCTTTACGCCATGTTTACGGAAAAACTGTTTCCGTATTTTGTTGCTAGTTTATAAACGCGATCACATGTTCATGAAACATTGCTACTGTTTTCCTAAACGATAACAAACCTGCAGCAACCGCGACGTCTGTTATATCAGTCTAAATCGTGGGTGTCGATAGGAGGGTTTGTTGGGACCCCTAAATCCTAGCAAACTTGGCAAAAACAGGTTGAAAATTGGCAAAATTATGGGTAAAATTAACTGACTAAAAACGCAGAAATTAGGCAAATTTGTCGCAATTTGGTAAAAATTGGTGAAAATTTTAGCAAAACTGGAAAAATTTTTTGTCCGTAAACATTTAAAAATTTTACCCCAAGAACCCGCGAGACCATCTGCACCCCCCAAGCCCACGCCCCTTCGACACCTATGGTCTAAATATAAATACCCTAAAGCATATACTCAATTGCGGGGTCCGGATGTGGTGCACTTCAGATAAATAGCGGAGTCCGGACGTGGTCCACTTCAGATAAATAGCGAGGTCTGGACGTAATCCACTTCCAAATAAATAGCGGTGTCCGGACATGGTCCACTTCAGATAACTAGCAGGGTCCGGAAATGGTCCACTTCAGATAAATAGCGGGGTCCGGACGTGGTCCACTTCAGATAAATAGCGAGGTCTGGACGTAATCCACTTCCAAATAAATAGCGGTGTCCGGACATGGTCCACTTCAGATAACTAGCAGGGTCCGGAAATGGTCCACTTCAGATAAATAGCGGGGTCCGGACGTGGTCCACTTCAGATAAATAGCGTGGTCCTAACCAGTACACTTGCATTGCTAATTACAATACAACGAAACCAGACAAACAAAGGCTATTTTGCAAAGCATGTGTAAAGCATTTGTCGAAACGCATAAATAAGACATAAAGAAGCGCGAAATGACAATGCCTTGCAATGAATTCAATATATTTCTGTATACCGGAATCAGTTTGTTTCGTCATATTCTTGTACCAGATATTTTCGTGAACCTTACTTATGGCTAAAGTATAAGGTTATCCTTCGCACTGGTAGGTACCCTGAGACTGTAAAGTTTAAGAAATGCTAACGGCTTCCACGGCGTTATAAGCTGGTCTATGCTTGACGCCGAAATATCTATTACAACGTTGTGATAACAAAGCGTATGTTCGACAAAGTCTCGAATCAAAGATATTTTATATGAAATACGAAACACTTCTCGTTTTATATTCTTGTAGATTCGAACACATATTTGATGTTTTTCGTTAATTAGTCGCAAGCGATAAGAATAGAAAATGTTTTGCCTGGTAAAAATCAATCTGCCGAGCGCTTAGACTATTTCCATGGCCCAGCCCGATCCAACTGGCAACTTTAGAAGGCGGAAGCCGCGTATCTTTATAACTGTGACAAGCAATGTTATCTTGGATATTACCAAGGAATCAATATCGCAAATGCTTTTTTAAACAAAATTTCAGATGACGTGAAATCATCTGTTATACAAGTTTGCACCAGGAACAATTATTGATGTCATAAAATATAATAATTCCGGTCCACCAGCCATTATGTTTACTTGGGTGAACTCTTATGGAGATAAATGAGTTTGGTTACGCAAAATTCGATATAGCTGCATTTTCAGACAGATGCAACCAGCTAAATCCTTGGTCAGCTTTACTTCTTCAAATTTTGACCTGAATATTTACGTAGACAGGTACAGTAGTTGAGTTTGGTGGTCTGCTAACGTCAAAATAGCACGCAAATTCTGAAAGCCATATATAATGATGTTATCAAATTAGTTTACACAGGCTTACGCCCGAAATGAAGCTGTAAATTTCTTGTTGCATCATAGAAGCTGTTATTCACGTATATATCAATATTTGATGGTATACAGTCTAAAGTTGAATGCTATGTGAAATTCCAGTCACATAACAGTAAAAATTGAGGACTAGATTTTAATCAGCAAAGCAGTTATAACATCACCGTCTGCTCCCTTAAGAAGACGTATTGAGCATGAATACCACCAAATAACGAATATTACGAAACCTTTAGCCATACCACCAAATAACGAATATTACGAAACCTTTAGCCATACCACCAAATAACGAATATTACGAAACCTTTAGCCATACCACCAAATAACGAATATTACGAAACCTTTAGCCATACCACCAAATAACGAATATTACGAAACCTTTAGCCATACCACAAAATAACGAATATTACGAAACCTTTAGCCATACCACCAAATAACGAATATTACGAAACCTTTAGCCATACCACCAAATAACGAATATTACGAAACCTTTAGCCATACCACCAAATAACGAATATTACGAAACCTTTAGCCATACCACCAAATAACGAATATTACGAAACCTTTAGCCATACCACCAAATAACGAATATTACGAAACCTTTAGCCATACCACAAAATAACGAATATTACGAAACCTTTAGCCATACCACCAAATAACGAATATTACGAAACCTTTAGCCATACCACCAAATAACGAATATTACGAAACCTTTAGCCATACCACCAAATAACGAATATTACGAAACCTTTAGCCATACCACCAAATAACGAATATCACGAAACCTTTAGCCATACCACCAAATAACGAATATTACGAAACCTTTAGCCATACCACAAAATAACGAATATTACGAAACCTTTAGCCATACCACCAAATAACGAATATTACGAAACCTTTAGCCATACCACCAAATAACGAATATTACGAAACCTTTAGCCATACCACCAAATAACGAATATTACGAAACCTTTAGCCATACCACCAAATAACGAATATTACGAAACCTTTAGCCATACCAGAGCGGTTCAGCCATTCCCCGATCATAAACTGTGACCTATATTTGTATTAGTCAAAATATGGATTCTTAAAGCATTGGTTAGGCAACCCAGTGGCTTCTGGTATTTGCTAGTCAATACTTAACAGGGCTTTATATAATTGTATTTACCAAAATGAGCATAACTTCGTCGCTGATATTTTATAAACGATCACATTACAAAACGGGGTAGAAATGTGCTGCTAGTGGAAGTGTATGTATAATGCTAAATTGTGATTGCAGTGGGTTTGCATGGAACTAACGCTTGTTATGCAATTAATCACTGATATATTTTGTACATGAGAGGCGCCCAAAGCTGTGTCTTCGTACTTTTGTTTCATATCCATGTTTCATTGTTTCTACATGGTATACGGCATGAAATAATCTTATGCAATTTGCAACAACGATCTTCGTAATATGCTTGGCCTCTATTTCCAAGATTCTCTATCAGGGCGCCAAAATATGGCAAATGCTATTTTTAGAGCAAAACAATTAAGTGAGCCCACGACCTCAGTCTCAGTTAATGCTTCGATAACAACGCTTTCGTTTAGACCGCGTTTGTAAATTTGTTACATTATAATCGTAAATTAGTCAAATTAACTAATCTGACTACAAACTTCAAAATTGTAGCATAGTCTTGTGGACTTGTCGAAGGAGGCACACTTACGATTCCAAAAAAAAAACTACACCAGCCACCAAAATGTTACTTATTATCATTGTCCAGTTACCAATCACAGAACAGTTGAGTAAACCACATCGACCATTATGCCACCCTTTAAAGCATCAACCGTTTTATGCAATACAACTATTATCTCAACACCGTGAGATATATATACTAGAAATAATAAACAGTCAGATTTACGAGCTCAGACTCGGCTATTCCTATAGCATGACCAGCTTGGCTCCACTTGGCTCTCATAGACAGATCTCCAATGCGGCTTAACTGTAAACGAACCATGTCTGGCTCGGCTCACTTGTGTAGAGAAAGCCTCTATAGTTATTCCACAATGAATAGTGTATATGGTTAGGCGGCAGAATAGCTTTAGAGCGTGGGGCTCCGAGTGCGGCAACGTCCCGACTCAATTTTAATGTAATCCTGATATAACATGTGAAGGTTAGGCTAAGGCTTAGGATTTAGATACCGATAGCGGTAATCTTGGTCTGCACTTATTCGGTAACTGTGGAGACTTTGTCTACGTGAATGCCCGGCTCGGCTCGTCTCTTTCGAAGTCCAGCCAAGCTCGGCTCGGTCTTTAGGCTCTTAATAATAACAGTTTGTGATTTTAAATATTCGAGAAATCATAATACACAGACCCGTGAACGAAGCACATATGTTGGTTTTGGAGCTTTTTAAGAGCTGTGTCGGGGTATTAATTTCGTCTGTCTCTATTCTTGGCAAACTATTGTACTACTAATCAGATTTTATAAAATTGCGTATGTTTGCTCAATACCGCTAAGCTCAAGCTATTGCAGACGGATGTTAGACTGTGGCTCGGTTCGGCTCTTCAGAGATCATGGGATGCTCGGCTCGGTTATAGAACAGCGCCAAGTCGAACCGAGCCTAATATCTGACGTACCACCTCTAATATAATACAGTGGGCTCACTTAGGACACCATTTTCTGTCCTTATTTCTACACCATAAAGCATGCCAAAAAGCTGTTTAGCAGAGTTCTAAATCGTGTTGAGACAAACCCAGAACGTGCACAAAACTAAACAAAGCCCACATTTCCTGGATATATTTCAAAACGTGCTATATCCATGTGACCCGTTTTGGAAACCTTTTAAACAATGAGTCGTGCCCAATGCCATTGATGGCAGCAAATAATATTATCCTGCTACCCGTAGGACCGTTGGCTATCAAATGCTAAAAACATAAAACGAGTATCTAGATTCTTTACTGTTTTGTTTAGATATACCGATCGGCTGACCTAAAGAATAGACACAGTCAAATTTTTATCTGAGTGCAAACGATATCTTTTTTTCCGTTTGATCGCTGTGCAAAAAGTGGTTTATGGCTGTAATACATTATCTACTAATACAAATAAACTACTAATATACTAATCTACTATTAACATGTCAACATTTATAAAAAAAGCAATAACAGTATGCCAGTGCGACATAGGGATGCAGTTTGGAAACTAACACGATTGTTCAGAACATCAAATAAATGTCAACAGCACCAGGAATGCTCTAGCAAATGATTTACTTATCTCGCAATATATACATTTTCTACTACAATCATAAACTTAGATTGGTCACACATATGACCGCGCTCCGTAACGCCTTCACATAGTTAGGTTCACGTATTAAATAGAAAGAGAAGAAAGCCGAGAATAAGTGATATACATACCATATCATCCGACGCTGGGACGTTATATCGTTGAAAAAAAACAGCCTAGTGAGGAAAGTTCGAAAGACTTACGCTTAGTCTAAAGTTTTATTTAAAATGCGATCCATGTCATCTTTAGGGGTTTCTCGTTTCCAGCGGGGAAAATTATATTTTATGTGTATGTGTGTCTTGTATATAGACGCACACATTTCAGTTTCCTATTTCCCAAGTTTCCCGTTCCACATTTTCCGGTTTCCAAACATTTTCCAATTTCTCAACATTTTCCCATCGAGTCTTTGCAAAAAATGTTGGGAAACGGGAAATTTGGAAAGCGGGAAACTGAGATTGCTTTCCGTTTTCCATATTCTTCAGTTTCCCGTTTCCTACATTTTCCAGCTTCTCAACAGAAGTTTCCTACATTTTCCGTGTCCCGACCCTGTCCGGTTTCCCTCATTTTCGCTTTTCCCTCTTTTACCAGTTCCTCAAATTTCCCGTTTTCTCACATTTTCCAGTTTCTCAAGATTTTTCTGTTTCAAAAGCTTCCTGCTTGACACATTTTCATGTTTCCCAAGTTCCAGTTTCTCATACTTTTATAGTTTCCCAATTTCATGCAGTTTCCTAACACTTTCCTGTTTCCACATCCCGAGATTCACGTTTCCCAAGGTTTATACAGTTTCCAACACTTTCCCGTGTCCAGTTTATCGACTTTTTCCCGTTTCCCCTCTTTCTCCGAGTTTCCAATTTCCTACATTTTCTAGTTTCCTAATTTTTCCGTTTCCCAACTTTACGCAGTTTCCAAACACTTTTCCGTATTCTAAGTTTCCCGACTTTTCCCGTTTCTCTAACATTTCCCCGTTTCAAACTTCCTACATATTCTAGTTTCCTGTTTCTTAAGTTTCCCGTTTCCGAAAATCCAATTTATCACACTTTTCCA
The DNA here is from genome assembly GCA_030248225.1 of Trileptium ribeirensis. NCBI lineage: Eukaryota > Metazoa > Nematoda > Enoplea > Enoplida > Thoracostomopsidae > Trileptium > Trileptium ribeirensis. The sequence goes on from JASANE010008587.1 coordinate 16,171, forward strand.
GTTTACCAACTTCATGCAGATTTCAGACACTTTCCACTTTCTCGCGTTCCAATTTCTAGTTTCCAAACTTTCTAACACTTTGCA
>JASANE010008588.1:0-83990 GCA_030248225.1 Trileptium ribeirensis
CCGATTCACGAATTGACCAAGAAGTGTAAAAATTTTATACCTATGCACTATGCAGGAACGCTGGCATAAAAAATGCCAGAAAGCGTTCGAGTAAGTGAAAACCCGGTTATTCTAGCGCAGGTCTGCGACGATAATAATGAGCGGGTTATATACAACAGGATTTTTGGACGCTGAAACCCGGTATAGTGTCACTGATAAGGAACGTTTAGCTATAATCCGTCGTTTTAAGCATTATCGTCCATACTTGCTTGGTAATTTTATAACTATTTTTACAGATCACGCGCCATTGGTTCAGCTGCTAACGAAGACCAAGAGTACGAATGACATCACGCCAAGTTAGATAATTTTTATTCTTAACATACAGCACTTTGATTATGAAATTTTTTATAAACCATGCAAAAAGCGACTAAAAACCAGTGCTCTATCGCGACTGCCGTTCTTAGAGGGGACACCTGAGAAATGTAAGTAGGACTAAAAGCTGAAGTAGCTCAGAAAGCTGTGAGCAAAATGCGCGAACTGAACGTAGTATGCCGAATCACGACACTAACGCAGCTGGGAGACGATGAATAACCCTGTCCGTCAGGGTTTGCGCGCTCCAGGGTGAACCGGAAACATATGGGGGCTGATGACGAATTAGAGGAATTACCAAACACCGACATTATGGCCGATGATGTGCCACGGGAACGTGGATTACCTGGCCTGTCCACAGTGAGGGTAGGGAGACCCCCCACTTTCCAAATCCCTCATGTTCTTGAGATGTCCGTCCCCCGCTCGGCCGAAACCCCCATGTTCAACTAATTTTTATGCTTGAAAATTTATGTTTTTTGTTTGCAAATTTTTTAAACATTAAGTACCAGTATTTATAATGCTAAGATATCGTTTTAGCTTGAAAAAACATTCACGCTAGGTTTTTTGGTCCACAGGTTTACAAATATTTTTACGTGGCCATAAGCTGGACCAAGGGAATTTTTGGTTTCGGAGCCATAGGATTTGCAAATAAATGCTATTACAAATCGCAAGCTTTTAGCCGTTCGAGCTTATATGTGTACATAGTTGCTTACTGCTGGTTTCATGGATGGCTCTCGGCCTTTATCATGGCTTGGGACAGGCAAAGAATAATTTATGTATTTGTAACAATGTAAAACTGCGTTTCGTAATTATGTTTCTTTATTGCGTAAAAATTCGTGAAATTCTCGAGCCAAAAATTGTAAATCTGGACCCAGCATCCGTTTTGAAAAAACCTGCATTCACGTTAGTAAAAATGCATGAACTTATGGAAATATTTAGTATTTTTAAGCTAAATTTATCCCCCAGTTTCAATTTCCCCCGAGAATGAACATGGCCCCTCACTTTTCGGAGGGCTGTGGACAGGCCATCTTGTCAGTCTGACTTACTGTGTGACCAAATGTAAGGTTCCGCCCAAGTATGGGTACTATATTCCCCGATGGATCCCATGCCGCGGACGGTTAATTAAATCCAATGGTAAGCCTAGAAAAGCAATTCGATGGATCAGAGCAAAGCAGCGATTGACGAGTGCGCCAGGCGAGGAAGACGTCATCCCTCATACGGAAATTCGCCGACCGAGGTCACAGTCCCCCCTTCGGGGATGCTGCGCGTGTCCGCTATGTCCAACCGTGCCCCGCGTCGTTCTAACAGATTATTAACGTCACGAAACTCATCTGAGGAGGAACTTGTTCTCATAGAAAACGACGAACTATTTATTGCCCCTACTCGTGACTTACGTGGCGCATCCGGTCAAGGTATGTTCACCAGGCAGTTTAAACACCATGAATGCCCGCAACATGTTATTGCTTATCAATTCGACCATACTTGGTACCCCTGTTAGGACACTTGTTAGATTACCGGGGCACATCCAATACCAACCGGATAGTATGGGCTACCCCGACAGGAACTAACGATAAGTGGAGTAGTGAAAGCACCAATCACCATAGGGCCGCTGAGCACACCTTGCGACTTTCAAGTAACCACTGACACCCCGTACGAATGTATTTTGGGCGTAACGTTTCCATGAAAAAAAAACCATAGGTCGCTTGGGGGGGGGGAGTTGGCTGCTTGGTGTTTTTTTTATCACGCGTTTGCGTTTCCCGAGCACCGTTGGTAACGGTGCGCCCCGCTCTGTAAGGCCCATTTTTTTTTTTTTTTTTTTTTTTTTTTTTTTTTTTTTTTTTTTTTTTTTTTTGTTGGTATGGTTTAGTTTCAATGATACCCGATGCGCTGAAAATATCTTGCGTCATTGTTGTTCCAAAAATCGGTTGCTCGGCTAAATTATTTGCCGATTCGTTGTATCGTCCCAGTTGGTAGATTCGTTGATCGATTTTTCCTCCGTGTTCTGATTCCCTTTCGCCCAGTCGTGTCCCAATCTAAAAAACCACCACCGTTATTTTTAATAATTTTATTTTATTCTTACACATTTAATTAAATGTTCCTATACTTAGTAAATTAATATATGCATTTATTTGCTACTTGCTCGTCACTGCCAGTGTTCTTTGGTTTAACTGTCGATTCTGTTTCCGCGTTGCTCCAGTTGGCGTTCTTGGAGCGGCATTTTTACTACTTTTGAGTTTCAGGGCAGGCTTGCATAATAGTCCTGATTCTGTGGGTTAATAGTTTTACTGCAAAATTACGTAAATTCTATTTAATATGTTTATTTGGGGCTGGGCTCAATTTTAATTTTTGAGAAAAAATACTGGTACCAATTTTATTATATACTCTTGTTTTCCGCTTTTACATCGTGGTCAGCATGTTATTTTGTGTCTTTTTGTTGGGGGTAGGGGTTGGAGGGTATTTTTTGTTATGACGGCTATAGGAATTTAAAATGGGACGGGATTCGTCACTCGAAGATGTGGTGTCCGTTAGCATGGCTGGCGGAATAGTAGATGTCCGTACTTAGACTGGCTTGAGTAAGTCTAAGAACGAATTTGGCGTCTTGGTTGCATTCCTGTAGTGTCACCTAAGCCGAGATACGATTATAAACACTCCTCGTTAGCTCATTTTTTGTGGATATGACGTGAAAGTAGTGTACACTGCGTAATTTATTGTAAAAGTTTAAATATATTGATAATTATTTAACCCAGATTGAGCCAAGTTCAAATTTTCAACAACATAACGTTACTTACAATCAGTTTGTTACGAAAACATGTTAAATGGATGAAAAATACCTTTCTCACGTTTGCCTCACAATAAATTTTTGGAGTGTCAGGATAAGCTGGTGCTAGCTGTGAGTTGGTAAGGGTAAATTTTATTATCAACGTACGTTCTTTACCTTTAACCAGACGGTAAATATTTTTACGTTAAAGAAATACCGAAACATATAATGATAATAGTGACATTTAGGATAGTTAACCGCAATAACGTTACTTACAATCAGTTTGTTACGAAAACATGTTAAATGGATGAAAAATACCTTTCTCACGTTTGCCTCACAAGAAATTTTTGGAGTGTCAGGATAAGCTGGCGCTAGCTGTGAGTTGGTACGGGTAAATTTTATTATCAACGTATATACGTTCTTTACCTTTACCCAGACAGTAAATATTTTCACGTTACCGAAATACCTAACGATTTAATGATAATGGTGACATTTAAGATAGTTAACCGCAATATGTAGCACACTACAGCATAAAAATTACTGCTAGATTTAGTATTGATATTCCGATCATTTGAGGATGCGACCACATCACGAAAATGCAAATGGTTATCATCAACTCAAGACCCACAATACTAGGGTTGAACAATACAAGAAGTATAACATACAAAATCAATATATACTCTGGAATGCAAGATATCAAGCTACCAATATGTAAAGTCAAATAACAGATCAAATGTGTCAGTTCAGATTGACGGCAGCCACATATGGAATAAATAATTCAAACCCTAGCCTTTTGCCTATCACGAATCAGTGCTATGTTCGCTAAATGTTGTCAGCCAAAGATAGCCATATATAAAAAAGAGAAAATACCCAAATGGTCCGTAATTTTAACTTTTTTTAGTGGGCATATCGTATTATAGCACCTTAGGTTTTATACAATACATGAGACAAAAACATCTGAACCTATGCGTGCGTACACGTTGGTTGTCCTTCTGTTAAGCAAGTTCGCGATTGCAAAACGGTGAACGCGAACAAATCATGATTTGCCCTATTGTACGTGTACACGATTGGCGATATAGCAACGCGTATGTGCTGTTCGGGTCACTATTTTTTGATTTAGAATTGTATTTTGCTGACCGTGTACAAGTGAAAAAGTGATTACAAATCGCGTTTTTTTCGTATGCTATAATACATAAATAGACCGAGAAAATGCTGTCTTATTCAGAATGTCATTTGATGAACGCGGACAAACGTGCGAAATAGGCAAATATGCGGGAACGTAAATTTCATTCGCCTATCGCAAAGCCCACGTGCTCGTTCACAAAAATATGAATACCAATGGCAAAATGTGAATACGAATTTCGGCGCGAATCAATTTGTGATTTTGACAAAAAACAACCTTGATGTATGCACCTAAAAGTGGACTCACACACTACGAAGTCCTAAATTATAATGAAATTTAGTCGGTGTTTTGGACACTCTATTACAAAATTTACATGTTGATGGGATAATTGAAATGGAGCGAGCGAAGTTTTAATTTAGGGTGCTAGAGGGAAAAATCATGAAAATTTCGTTTTTTGTCTGTCGCTGTCATTTATAACTCAAAATCTATTGTTCGATGGCATAAATCATGACAATACGAACTTTATTTGAACGCGACAAGCTCCGATCCATTCTTCCCTGTAAAAATGGCAAAAAAACTGGTTTTTAAGGATTTTTTTCCGAATCTGGCCATACGGGTACCAATGTTTCGCAGCCCATATCTCGCGACACAGGTTTCGCATCGAATAATGGAGACAACAAGGCAAAATGTCGAGATCTAAATCTTTGCTTACTTCCAATTTTTTGTAGGAAAACTCCCTGAGCCGCTGTCTACCCGAATATGGTTAATCGACTCTTTTCCCGAAATAGCGATTTTTCAAACTTCGGCACGGTATTACATGTTTTTACCTTACAATGGCTCATTAGCTCATTAGGCACACTGAGTACGGTGGTTTTACTACCTAGGGTCTAACTTGACTATATTATACCTTTTATTTGGGGTTTCAAGGGTATTAAGGTCGACGAAACCGATTTCCAAAATGTAGAATGTTTTCTATTTTTGTGTTTGTATTGCGTTAGGACAACAAGAATCGTTTATAAAGCATTTTCTGAGCACTAAATACAATGATTTGATCATGTAGAAACCAGTGTGTCATCCAATATTTCATGCCATTTCATGGGTTTTCAGTGGGGGTTACATATTGCGTACAGGACGTCAAGAATTGTCTACATAGGTTTTTCGACAAGCTGAATTCGATCGTTTAGTTATCTAGAGCCTAGCACTAGTATCTTATGCCTTTTCAGATATTTCAATACCTTTAGGCTCATTGAGCCCGATTGTCGATAAAATATAATCTGTCTTCAGTGCTCTGGTTCCGTATTGCATACGGGCAATCACGAATTGACTATATAGATTTTTCGGTATGCTGGATACGATGATTTAGATATCTAGGGACCAGTGCGAATACTTTGACTATTTTCAGTTGTTTTCGATGGATTTAGGGTCTTTGAAGCTTTAGTGTTTTAATGGAATCATAATTACAGTGATTTTAGTGTAATATATACATCAAACACATAGCCACTAAAGCATAAAAAATTACAAAATGCCCACTTGATGAAACCTTTCTCGGTTCTACCCTCGGTTGCGAGATGCTCGTATCTTCGCTATAAGTATATGTATTGTGAAAATAGGTGCTAAACACGGCAAATCAGTGAAAGACGTTTTGCCACCAATCTTGTAGTTCTCACCGTTTATTACCTAATGGCACAAAGTAACCGTGAAAGGTATAAGTCTATGCATGCCATGCAGTTCTCAAGAAACTTAGCCGAAGCCTTGTATGTTCTAATCCTTGAACCCATAGTAAAATTAGAGAGACCAGTCAATCCTTTGCCGAGTTCGCTTTACTGTTGTATTATAATTCTGCAACAGTGTCACAACCAGAAAAGACAATATTCTATTTTGCTGCAAAATCATATTATATATCCAGCATTGTCGATAAAATATATTTTAGCGCTTTTGGCAAACTTTCAAGTTTTTGTTCAAAATGGGAACAGGATCACAAAGTCAGTTTTAAAGTTAATGGTATGTAATGACATGTGCATAATTATCCAACAGCCATTCAACCTGTAAATTCCAAACTAATATTAATTACACGCAAGTTTTAATAGTTGTAATCACCTGCTGGGTAAACCCCACGGTGATTAACTGATGTTTAATTGTCCAAAAAGCATAGAATCAATAATTGCTAACTAATAATAAATTAACCGCAATAATACATGGTTGCAATTACCTAATGGGGAAATACGACCGTGGTTAGTTAATGTCTAAAATTTACATACTTTTCTAAAGCCGGCAATGCAGGTGACATGTGAGCGACTAGTACTCGCTTTCCACTTTCGTGACGAGTTATAGCAGATGGGGCTGGCACCGGTATCGCACGACCAGGAGAAGACTTTCCGGCGATAATACGAATTTTATTTGGTTGATCATCTTGTCTATAATAATTCAGATCTAGTAATATTCAATATCGACTATTGCAGCGCAAGCTGAGCCCAGCAGTAATTTAAGGTATATACGGGTTCTGATCAGTTTTTCCACAATCAACTTGATTAAAATAAAAATGGAAAACGCCGACTGATCTGCGATTTATTTTTTAGGCCGTACCGCGTCCAGTGTTGTATTGGATCAGTGAGTGTCGTATCCACAATCATTGATTTTTGCACCTAAGTATTCTATATATTCACCGCGAAATGATAGAAAAAGAAGTAATATAGGTCACTGATCCTTTATATTACTAGTCTAACGCTCTCGCAACTGAGTCACTAAGATATATGATTCAATTCATATTGCTCAAACATTTATAAAAAATTGGGGCTTTTAGCAGTGAAGCAATTTTTGCAGATCTGGGCTAAATTTTAGATATAAAACAATGGCTTTATATCTTTGCGAAAAGAAAAAAACACAGAATATTTAAGCACACTTTAGAAGGAGAAAAGGTTTGGATGTAGTGCTTTTGCAAATAATTCTGCGGTAGTTTTTTTAATTGTTACCAATGTCGTAATTTACATCTAAACTATTACGATTAGTTGACCCAAAATAAACAACATCATGTCTCAAACATAGTAGATTTGGCCATGTTCATATTACAGTCTAACGCTCTGTTCAGGACGCTCTGTTACAAGGCTACAATGTTCTAGTTGCCTTTTCTGCATCAGTTCATGGTTCCGGTAAATACAGTTATACTAGAGGATTATCCTAAATCGCTAGTAAACTAAAATTTGCGTACACAAAACAAATTGTGTGAAGCTTTTTATAAAATTTTTCTTAGTAAATTCTTGTTTTATGACAGCTTTAGCGTATAACCTGCCTCGCATAACTAAAGTATTCCATTAGCAACCAAATTTTATACGAGTTGCTTTTATTCTTCCACATAACTAAAAGTATTTTGCTATATACCTTAACTTCCTAATAAACAACGAAAATACTGTTTGAATTGCTTCTTTTATTCATCTTTCAAGTAAATGGATATCTAACGACTGTCACTTTCTAGCGTAATAATTTATCCCATACTCATTGAGAGAAAGGAACATGCTTCTGATCCAAACAAAATAAGACATTTCCGCACTACCTCAACATCAGTTTGAGTACCGGTGATTAAAGCAACACGAAAATTCACAAGTGACAGAGTAGGAGACATGTTTGCTTGCTAAATAAATTTATTACGACGTAGTAATGCTGTTTAAGGAAAATATAGGTATTATAGTATATTTTTTAATATTTTGTCAGAGTAACGTCTACTGGCGTAAGTGAAATGTACTCTATGAAGTTCTCGATAAATTAGTCCTAAATCTTTACTTTAGCCTAAACTTAACCCTTTCTATAAGAGTTAAATTAACCTAAGTAGCGGGCTTGCGGTCAGCCATCTCCCTGGAATAACGCTTTCCTTTTCATCATGTAACGTGCTAACCCTATATGTGACATTGGATGTTTTTTGCATACTAAAACCATAACAATAAATAGCAGAGTAGTTTTTTGCAATTTTAGAATCGTTTTCTAAATTTTAGAATATATTTCCACAATTTTAGAATATATTTCCACAATTTTAGAATAGTTTTTTTTACAATTTTAGAATAGTTTTCCACAATTTTAAAATAGTTTTTTTCTTTATAATAGGTTTCTACAATTTTAGAATGTTTTCCTTAAATTTTACGGCCCATGTCAACTTTTCGACGTTATAACGTTAGAAAAAGAACAGCTTAGAGCAGGGGGTTCGGGGACGGTATTCCCCCGACTTAGGCTTAGGCTTAGTATATGGCTCATATAAGGACATTAGTTTAAGCTAAGCCTAAGGCTTAGGCTTACTATATCGAGAACGGAATGGCATGCATTATACTTCGGCCCCTAAAGTTGACATGGGCCACTTTTACAATAGGTTTGTATAATTTTATAATAGTTTTGGACAATTTTACAATAGTTTTCTGAAAATTTATAATACTTTTGCATAATTTCAGAATAGTTTTCTGCAGTTATATTTTCAATGGTGATGCTATGATTTCCAAACGCGGCCCCGAAAAAGTAATCGTAAAAAGTATTAAAATTACATCACTGGTATGAATACTGGAATGCATTAAAAGATAAAATACTATAATTACACGTATGAAGTAGAGGATGGTTGTTATATAATGTAGTGTCATATAAAACAAAATACACATTATGCCATCCGTTTTGCATATTACAGTTAAGCATTTCGTTGCGTATTCTGTGTTTTCATTTGGCCTGGAAATGCTTACAACAATTGTCAATGTACAGTATAGCTAATATAAATATACCAGTGAAGCTCGCTTGCGAGCCAGAATTCGAGTGGTGGGAACAATCCCCCGAAGTCTGTTGTAGAAAGCACACACAAACAAACCTACACACAGTACGCAGGTGCTGCATTATATAAACCGTGAGTGATGAGTCATAGTTCCACCCGCCTCTTTTGATAGCCAACGTATGCAGTAGACAAAACATCATACAACGAGTACAAAAACAATCAACTAACAATTTAATAATTCAATAAAACCCTAATTTGACCGTGAAAAGAACGTTAAAGAATTCAAACCGACACTTGAGAAAAATCTCATTTTTCATACCAAGTATGAAGCAGAAGTGTGAAAAATATTTGCCACACAATCTTTTTGACACTCGCAATGAGCTTGTTCGCCAGGAAACCCCATATAAGATACTAAAAGCAACAAAAACACACATTTAGGTGCATTTCCCACGACTTTTCACCAAATATGAAATTTGGCACCAACAATAAGCTTATAGACTCCAGATTGGGAAGTAGTTGAAAAACTTGTTATATATCATTGGGAAGCCCTGGTAAAGCTACATGGAATAGGCCTATTAGTTTGCGATACCTCGTTTACTTATTGAGAAAAGTCGCAAAAACTGGAGGGGTTGCCCGAAAAATGGGCCAAAATGACGTCATATTGCCCCATAACTTTTCCCACGGAAAAAATTCAAAAATCGGGCTCTGTCACTACACCTAAATCGACCATTGCGGTTCTAATCAGCTATCTTGCATCAAAATCCGACCAACCGTTATCGAGATTCAGGTGCGACAGACACACAGCACACACAGACAGGACCTCCTCAACCCCCCTCTAGAGCCAAAATTGAAAATTCTCGTTCCACTCGAATTTAATTACAAAAACAATAACTATTTTGAATGTTTACCGCAAAAGTAAAACGTTGAAGTACAATGTTTATAGCTGATTTCAGCAGAGTTTTTCAGATATGCAAAATGATCTCATAGTGACTGCGAATATCAAATCACTCGATTGGCTTTCATTATTTTCCGGTAGTTTCAAATTGGTAACGATGTACATTCTTTTGACTCCTTTTTAATCAATGCAGGTTACAGCCAGAAATAGTTGAATGCGCTGTACGAGAATATGTTATATTAGGATTTCGTTCCCTAGTTTACTGTTTAAATGTTTTAATCCACAATTCTGATGCACACTCAAATCAACAGTATTTGAGTCCTCGAAGACTGCTTAATTAAGGCTTTCCAGTGCGGCGTTTACGCTAAAAGGACCATCATGTGAAGGTTTTGTATACACTTGGTGTGTAATTATGCACTATGTACCAATAGATGGTACGTGCAGAGTATTACGGATAAACTGAAACAATATACCGAAACGATTTGTCTTGACATTCATGCAGACAATAAAACATAAGTACTGAAATCCAAGCCTATTTCTATCTGGAAGTATTTGTTCAGATATGCTTCTGTTGTTTACATAGACTGACTTTGCAGGCAGTAACAATAAATGTTTTTAAAATTGTGTGAAAATTTCTGTTAGTGTCGACAGCTTACAGAGCGTTGCTCGGTCCGCAAGTTCACCAAGTTGTGAAATAAATGGATTAGTTGCGAATAAGTTATGTAAACTTGCTTTTGTAGAAATTTTCTATATAATCAGATTTATAGTTTGTAAACATTTTGGTAACCGAAACAGAAAGATTGTGTTCTTCTAGTTTGCTTATTTTGCATCATGTGCAGACAATGCACGTAGCACTACAATTGGTTGTACATGCGGTAAAACGTTCGTATGGTGAAATGCCGAAAACAAAAGCATTTACAGAAAGTGGTGATTACGCGACACTTACTCGTGGTCTGGTTGCAATACAATGCCACCTGATTCCATTGACTGAGTTGTTCGCAATGTGTGTAATAAGCGTATAAGTACAACTCTAATATGTAATATGTATTTTATATGTAAACACTATTCAAACTTAAAAATATATGAACAATAAAACACACAAACATCAATGGCAAAATTACAACATAATGATTTGAAACACCCTGTTAGCTATATTTAATGTGTCACATGTGGCTTAAAAGATATAATGATATGCCTTTGCTGTTTTGCTTTATTTGGCTGTTGAAATGTTGAATTAATCACTGAACTTGATTATGCACAACACAGCTCCAGTTACAACCATGCTAGGCAGACCTTAGACAATTATCATAATAAAATAAGTTGACATGTTTTATGGAGCTTGAAATTGCTCTCAAAATCTAGTAAGGATAATATTAGGATTGCTGAAATTATTGAAACACGGACAATATTTGTAACACATTATATCCACAGGAAGCAGAGGTCGCTAATGCACTTATGCGGAAAGTGACTGGAAGACTAAGCCGGAACAGATCGGCGCGAGTATGGTGGTTATTATACATCAGAAGTAAATGTACTAGCTATTGTATACAATATTCAATGAGTTCTTTTCGTTGACGATATTGATAAAACCATTTACTGTGGGAGAAAATTTCCCCGCAATGGAATAAAGCGCGAAGTGCATTTCATTTGAGCCACGGTTTCTACTCAGGTTTTATGTAATCTTGATATCACGGACATTTTCCAAGACCTTTTACCTACGGTCCAGTTAGACTGATTTCCGAAAATTCAATATTAAGATTAGTTTCAATATTTGGAGTTATATCGAAAAAATATGTAGCATTTTGTGTGAATTTTTTCATACCAGTTACGTTACGGTATATTAGTTAAGTTCCATATGGCTGGCATACAACGCTAGTAGTGACTATCGTGAGTAATTTATGCTATAATGTAGATTATATATACTTGGAATATAGATAGTAGTACTGGACTCTACATATAATATGCAAATTTGAACGTATAATTTAATGCAGATATGTATTTCAATTACAGACATACAGCAGCATTAGACTGGAAGTACTGTTCGCCTTGAAGGAAACCAATATGTATGCCGTTTTTCTTCAAAGACATGGATTAAATACATTTAAGCAACTTTATGGCCTGTACAAAACTAAAAAGTTATTTTGACCATTAAACCGGAAGGTCCTCGCAAATATAAAATGCATAAATATTACCTAGTAGTATGGCTAAACATGGAAAAGTATATCTTCAAATTTATTTATGTGCAATTTACATGACGTGTAAAAGTGATAAAGCAATTCCTGTTCAATTTGAAATAATTTATATAGATATTCACAATTTTTTTAAAGAATTTATATGATGCAGTTTGTCGAAACACTTATAGTAGTTTGGCTTAGCTTTCGCCACATATCTCGATACAATTTCGAATAATATAGAATATTACCACCGGTTTATGATGGCTTTTTAAGAACTCATTCATTACAGCCACAAAGAAGTTTGTTAAAAAATAGCATACCGATATCCGGAAAATCAGCGTAACGAGGTTTGCATCAGGCGTTAAGGCCATCATTGCGACCTCGAAACTTAAAAAATGGCTTGCTGACTTCCGGTGTGCCGGTTGCAAAATCTAATCACAAAATGAATGCATAAACAAATTTTAAATAAAAGAATAGTTAATAAACTTAAATTCAACCGAAAAGGAAGCAAGTCCACTTACATTCGGTCAAAATATAGGGCGCACAAGATTAATTTTATTAAGGGAGCTAATAGCATTTCAAATAATTATAAAAAAAGTTTCTATAAAACTGCAAAAAATGGCTCAAGTCAAGCTTGTTTAAAAGTATTTTAACTTTTCTGCAGTCGGATGATCCTACGAGAGGTTCGCAGCAAACAAACTAAGGTATTTCATTCTACGCATCGATAGTTCTTACCGCAAACCTATGTTTATAACAGTTTGAATGAAACTTTGATTTTATTAGTTTTCTTTCGTGACCACGCGTGTTTGTGTTATGGGAAATTTCGAAAAAGCTGTGACAACTACCAAATTCGTTATCAAAAATTTTGAAAATTAGAATGAGGCCGTGTTTTAAACAAATTAGTTTTAGATGTTCTAACTTGAAGCATGTTTGTCCTTGTTTATTCGACATATCGAAGATACCAAGCTACATTGCTAGCCTCCTGGTGAAATACTGTTGCACTTTCTCCAATTTATCTATTTCGAGCAAATAAAACGGTGATCAAACTTGGCTAGAATATTCGAATATTGGTCGTAGATACAATATATGACAGTATTAACGACTCTGAGTTACAGTGAATGAAGCAATTAAACAGCATATTGATCACACGATATGCTTTTGCAACGACATTGCAGCGCGTCTCAAATTTGAGGCAGTGCTAATTATGACAACTAGGTCTTTACACGTGGAAACACATGAAATTTCATTCCCTTGCAAACCATATATATTGAAATATGATGTTGTTTTTGTCCAAGTATAAAATATTGTATTTCGCGACTGAAATAGAAAGTTGTCAGGTTTTTCCCATTGTTCCAAGGAACTAAGTGCGTTCTGAAGATGAGTAGGAGCATTGCCATCGTTGCAGTTTGACATATTAACATATAACTTAATGTCGTGTGCAAAAAGTTTATACTTCACATTATTTAAGCAACAAGCAACATCATTTATATATATCAGAAGCAATGCAGGCCCTAGGACGCTGCCTTGAGGCACTCCAGATGGAATTTTGTGTGGATTTGAATATGTATTATTCGATATAACTCTGTACGATCTTCGTCTGAGAAAAGCAGTAATCCAATTCAAAAGTGCGTAAATAATCTCTATACATGAAATTTTAACGCGAAACGGTATCAAACGCTTTTGAAAATCAATGTATGCAATATCTACTGATTTTCCATTGTCTAATGCATTCGACCAATCTTTTACACTTTCAAACAGCTGAGTACATGTTGATTTCTTTGACACAAAACCATGTTGGTTTAGATTAATCATATTGTTGAAACTCTAATAAGACTGTATACGATTATTAACAATGGACTCCATAATTTTACTACAGTTAGAAAGTAATGATATAGGTCTATTATTTAATGCAGAGAGGAATCGCCTTTTTTGTATATTGGAACTATGTCAGCACATAGGCGGCTTCTTGGTAGCAGGCATTTACAAAGGATTGCTCGAAAATATGGGCAAGAGGGAAACAAAGCGAATCCCTGGCATTTTTAAGAAAGTATTGTGTATAGCCGTCGGGAGAGTGGCTATGTTTTGATTTCAAATACCCCATAAGTTTATGCACAAATTGTCGTCCCAATTACCACGGAAACATTGATCGCACATGTTTTAGTATGCGTATCCAAGGCACCATCAACTTCTATACTGTCGTCTGAATTGAATTTGATGAGTATCCGGACATGTAAGCAAATATTTCACCCAGATATCTTGTTTTAGAAGCAAATGCCTGCAATTTTAAGATTTCCAGGATTTTTAATAAATTGCAAGCACTCGTCAAACATACTGAGGTCGCACCCACCACTTCAATATGTATTATCGTATTTTTTTCATCGATTTTGTGTTACTAAATATAACGTATTGCTAAATATAGTATATGCACTAAAATAGATTCTCCGATGTATGTGACTAACAGTTGGGCAACCTTGATTTAGTTCTTAAGACAAAACACATTACTCCTTAGAAGAGTGAACTCTGTATGAAGATAGGGGATAAAATATACTTGGCTGAAATCCGTCTAGTCAGTATATTCACCAATTATTTCCATTATTTATAGGAGATGTATTACAATTTCGCTAACTTACATAAATTGAGGAAGAAATATGAAAGTAACTAATATTGTTAACTTTGGTTTAAAAGCCAAACCTTTATTTCTAAATCGTCCCTATTTAAAGATATATATTATTACAAATTAAAAGTATAACGTGTGCTAATTACGTTTGAACTATTACTAGACATGGAATATCTTTGCCTAAAACTTTGGAAAAGATTCAGGTGGTTTCATCTGTTTTACAGTTTACGAATATGAGTATTGGGAGTATTAAACGTTGGACAGCGAATGGAAAAATGAGCTGCGTAAACCCACAGCTTATATAATATGTAGCATGAGTTGCACACTCTTTCTCAAGGGAAGATCATGCACTTTGGATGAAATACACACAAAATTTCTTAAATCGGTATGTATTTCGTCTCAAGATTGTATAACATAGTTTATCTTTATGGCATTTAAAAGATTAATCTGCTACGTTTAAATTTCAGTAAAAAATAATTTGTCGAAGTGCGCGCTCAAAATGATTTCTTTGTCAAACTGGAGGTCTGTGGTTTTGAACATCTAATGTTCCTTACACATGAATAAACACCGAGTGACCAAAAGTAAGCTTACCTTTAGAAGTGTTGCACACTACTTCTATTTTGTTTTGTTTATTATGTTATTTTGTTAACATAGGTTGAAGTGACCCGTAGTTTACTAGTTGTAGTAATAATAGAATTCCATTTCATTTTATCCTGTCAACCAAACTACTTTCTGAACCACTGCCATAAAACACAAGAAAAACAAAAAGATCAACATGGCATATTGTTTTCTGTATTTGGCTCAAGCTTCGAACTGTTGGATTTGCGATTTGCGCTGGTCGGAATTTATAAGTAAAATTTCTTTTACAGTTCGCAAATAGTCTTCATTTTGTAATTCCATATACTTAGGCAAAAACAGCACCCACTTGCTAGGCGACACAAGAAATACCTGTTTTCGTTATTTTAGCGACTGAATGAAAATTCAGGTTTGCCGTACGGGGTTCAGCGTTTTACTTGTTTTTGATATTTCAGTTAGTGAAATATCTAACCAATGACGTGAGAGGGTATTGGAAAAATCTTTCTGCCGCATGGGTTCTATATTCCACTTGTGTTCGATATTTTATTGAGGAAATAACAACTTTCTAAAAGAGGTTCGGTGCTCTACTTCTGTTCAATTTTTAGGGTGTGAAATTTTTGTAAAGTGGTTCGGTGTGCTACTTGTTTTCAGTATTTTAATGAGTGAAATAACAATGGGCATTGTGATGATTGAAAAACAATTTTCTATTTATAAACAAATGCAACAACATGAACAGACAAATATGACTTTTCAAGCTTATTTTATCGATGAGACTAAATATAGTTTTCCAAGGCTCCAGTGGTTCCTATTGCAAATTGCGGTTAAGGGTATTTTTTGTAACTTGTATTATATATATTTAACTTTATATATACTGAACAAGCTACCATGGCCGAAATCACAGCTGTATTTAAGAGTTTTCGCTTGAGCGTGAGATTTTTTACGCCTTCGGATTAAGCGAAGAACATCACAGCATGTTACTGACTGGGACAGCCACGTATAACAAGCTTTCATCATCGACGTCTTCAATACAATCAGCGGGATATGAGACACATGGTTAGTTTTCAGTTAACGTTTACGTTGGCAATTTCTCAATATTTAGTTGAGAGCAAAGACACCTACAATGATTGAGTCTAAAATGCTGTATCGATACCGACCAGGCCACATTCCCAGTAGACTTTACTTTCTAAAAGTGTCGAAACAGCATCGCCACCGTCATAACACGATATGCTACTCATAGTACTTGTGTACCATTAAATCGTGTTATACTCGGTTTGCCATGTTTGCGAATAATGAACAATGGTAAGCCTGATAAAACCATTTTCAACGTCATCGATGGCTCTGCCTGATTCTTCACCGAAGATTTAGATGAATAAATCCGGACATGTGCCGCACGCTGCTTTCACTAACTTGCTTTGCAGATTCAAGCCTTTGAATTTGCAAAACACACCTTTGTGTCCTCAGTAGAAAGTGCAATAAAGGGTAAGATTATACTGAACAGACTGTTAATTCTTTTTTCAAACATGACTTTAAACACAATGTTAAGCGCATGACGTAGTAAATTACATCAGTAAACACTGAAACCTAATTAGAAACACGACTGCTTAGAAGAGTTAAAAATTATACGAACCTAAACTAATATACTTCTTAGGTTAAATAAACCATAATATGTCGCCTATGTATGAAAGCGATTCACGAAAATATAAAATACTGTGCTAAATTTTTCTAAGGAAAATAAAAAATTCCCAGACGACAATGTGTTTCCCGAAAGCTTCGCAGAATCCCTAACAATTGAATTTTGACACAGTTATGTATGTTTTCGATATAGCGCAAAATGTGGAGGTAACTTTCATATTGGATTTTTTGCTGCTAAATTTTAAAAGTTTTGGTAGTCACTTCACCCTACTCATCGTTCTAAAGCTATCACTTCTCCACAAAAATAAATTAGCAGATGCTAACAAAGCGAGGGGGGAACAAAATGAGACTATTCTTCGCTTAGTTTCCATCTCGAGATTCCACAGTTAGCGTCATTACTACCCTTCTAAATTCAAAAACACAATTATGCAATACACATTTGCGACATATAAAAATTACAGTAATTTTCAGCACGTATCAAAACCATATAATACCTTTATACCTTACTCCGGTGAGCAAAAACGACGCAAACTTTCCAGATTATAGATTACAAGTATCATGAGTTATTTGCACGCATTTAGGCAGCTAGACATTCGGTATTTGATGCTTACCGCATAAGCACAAATGGCTTTAATCATATTCAACACACCTGAAAGCTTACAGACCTGTTCTAACTTTCAACTTATAGCTACCTTGAAAAACACAAAAATGTGACCATTTTCGTACCGAAATTTAGCCACTTTAGAGCCCTGCACCATTCATCATGATTTATAAATAATTTGATAAGCCATATTATATCGCATTAATACTAGATGTACTGATGGGTTTGCACTATTAATGAAAGATTGTATTTAACAATGTTTAGTTTATAACAATTGCACTATGTTTGTATGATTAGTGTACCGATTGCGCACTACGTTGAGGTTGTCAGTTTTAAGTTAAATCATTTCAAAAACGTTGTAGATTATTCCATAATTAACACAGCAAAATTATTTATTGCTGGTTTCTTCTCAATAAAGGGTTGTCAGCTTAAATTTTTCGGATATTCGATACCACCTGGTACGAAACAGGTTTCCTGGTTCGTGCGCTCTCACACAAAATTTCGGGTTCTACCTGGTTTATTTTACGTAAGCACCAGTTCACACAAAAATTAGAAAGTGTCTTGTAAAATCCTATTCCGAAGCTGAATATTTCATTAATAATGTTAAAATTAGTGGCCTGTTACTCTTACTATATGTCTACACACCATGAGCAAATGTATATATTTGCTTGAACATAAAATACTGAAACCGCAAAAAAGATACCGACTGGAGTTGAACACCTAACCTCTGGATTGGTAGGCAGGGCCATCGCATTAGACCCATAGGCCACGTTTTAATAAACGAGTTATTGTGCCATTTGAATGACATATACTTTCGAATTAAAACGAAATTTTCAAAACTAGATAGTAAAATATGTATAACTTTTAACCCCTGCCTCTTATCACCTTAATTGATGACTTAATATATTTTAACTGTCTAAACTCTATGTAATTTAACTTTATGACATTCAAAGATAATCTATGTGAGTTAAAGGTTGTTGCTACATAGTGTAAACCAAACGATAATTATGTTTATTGTTACTCAGTCGTTATAAAATAACCATGGATTTTTTCGAATGTTCAGTACCTGCAGTTATCAGGTTGATTTGACTTTGCAAGTGACAGGCATATACATAACACAGTACTCCTGATTATTTTCATATGCACTATGACGTACACAAAACTAAAACACTCAGACGGCCTTAAAATAAGCACATCATTTTTGTGTGCGAACTAAAATTTATATTTTAGGTGGATCAAATGTCTATTCGTGGGTCATCAGCGGGTCTTTGAAATGTTGTGCGCCCGGATTCCTGTGAGTTACCGTGGTTTTTGGGTCACTGCTAGGTGACCCATTTCCACTGAACATTTCCGCGTTTCTAGCCAGAACAATTTCCAACAGTGACAAATAATACAATAAATATATATGCACTATATTGCTTTAACTTATAAACTACCGTAACAGTCGAAATGTAATTGCCAACCTGGCGAGTTTTCTGGATAAAATTACCAAATTTTTCAACATTTTATTTTATTTTTTCTAACTACAAACTTCTACAAAACCGCTAAAACTACGAAAAGTTAACCTTTTAGTACAAATTTAGAGTTTTCCAAACGGGTGGCTTCTTCTGCCACCATTTGATCATTCAGTCTTGAGATATGTGTACTGCATTAAAGTTCATCGAAAATGAAAGTATTTGCAGCAAATTACACAATGTAATCTATATATTCTATTTTCTCCTAAATTACATGTGTATTATGTATCGAGAAAATGTAAATAAATAGTAAGCTGTCGTTAATAAATAGCATCAATACATTTCCACAGACCAAGTATGGACAAATTTTTTTCTTGAAGGAATGCTATTAAATTATCATTTCGTTTAATTTATACAAGTTATATGCTTTGCTAACCGATACATATAATAAAAATAATTCATGCTCATAGCACTAAAGGACAGTAATTTTGTTTCTTCTATACCAAAATAGCGATTGCGATATTGCGACACTGGCTCAATTTTATGCGAACCAAGCAAAAAAACCTGATAAAACGCAGTCTGCGCAGCTGTTCCCATTTCAGTTATCGATGCAAGTATTTTGAAGCTTTATAAAACAGCTCACAAAAGGCAATGCGTAAGCAGCCCAAGTATTATATGCAATATACAAAAGACGCAAACGATCAATAGCAGAAATACATATATTATCTATCAACGAAAGTGGCCACAGTTGGAGTCACTATTTTGAGATAATAATTGATGTAATCACATTAGACATTTTTGACTACCTCAAAGTCGTGGTTTTTTGTTTGACTCATTTTTCCTTTGCTGCATTAATATTGTCTTCGACAGCGACCGTTGACTGTAAAGTTGCAATCGCAATTTTTTCGCTATAGCAACTATAGTAAAGAGGACGGTGTGAAAAGTCCATACGAATGAAAACATCTACTTGCCACAGGCAATTTGCAAATCAGTTGAGCAAGAGCGTGAATAATAAAGGAAAGAAGGACAAAACACTATTAAAATCACTAATTTAGACATGCTTTGGACATCAGGTTTTACTGACGAAAATTTTGAACAAATGTGCAAAAACATTTTACTGATGAAATTCAAATTTAGAACAAATATTTTGGAACGAATGTTTTTGATGTGGCGATGATTTATGATGTTCACATAATTTATGCAAATCAGATGAACTTATTTTTATGTTAATTAGTTCCTACTAATAGCCATGTCGAATGCTGCTATATATACAGTTTACAACTGTCACTTGGTCAGGTCGTGTGTTTTGCTCTACAGTCGTCTGCGCTGTTTTCTTGCGGCATTAGAAGTCACATGTATATCTAAGAGCACTCACTAATTATGACGAACAAATTTTAAATACCAAGATCTCAACCTCAGTCTAGTAACTTACTCTATGTGGTGAACAGAACCCCAAATTTTGGATAGCGTTATGCATTGTGGAAGTGGAAGCTAATATGTTGATTTCTTGATTAATATGATAAATTTGTGTATGCAATACATACATGTCTGTGCAAACCGTCTAAGGCAAAATAAAATCTGCATTGGCCTCAGTAACGACAGTCATTTAACGTAGTAGATTGTTTCCTGCTATACACTATACTAATACTTTGTATGTCAATCTTACAACTATCTGCTCTAGTCAGCGAACCACTTATGGAAATACGCAGTAAAGCGTTGAAGACAATATTAATATTAAATAGTAATTTTGAAATTGCACACGTTTTTAAGCATTTTAAACATTGGCTATTCCAGTAACAATAAGCAGCTTTAGTTTTAGACTTAAATATTGACGCACACCGTTTTCCGCGCGCCTTTCTTCAATAGGGAACAGGACTCCAGACGCGAATTTGTAATTTATTCTATTATATTCATGTTGGAAGTGCAATGCAATATAACGTGGTGCTATATATTATTAAAAGAATCGAAAACGGTGTCATTGCGTTACGGTACAGTGATTTTTTACAACTAAGTTTTAGAGATCCCGGTGGCGTTACAGACATCCCAACTTGGCCCTCACTGGCCTATCCTTGAAACACTGGGCAGCGTAGATTGCTGAGTAGCAACATAATATGAACCGGATGCTAGGATAATTATTGCAACATATAAGCGGCAGCATTAGTCATCGTTACATTCTAAATCAAGAAAATCGGCTTTCGGTGCACATTCGCTTATCGCTGGTGCTACCACGTGCCATATCAGTTAAATTTAGTTTCGAAAACAAAACCAAACACCCTAATTTTATAACACTACGCTGTCTATGGAGGAGAAACCGCAAAAACATCATCTGTTCCGTGGTCTGCTGGCATATATATTTGGACTACTAACTAAACCATGCATGCTATCCATAGTCCTCATCACGCACACAGACCACCACAACAACACTAATTCCAATTCCGCGTGACCAAAAGCAATTGTAAATGCGTAAGAACTACAACGTACAGATTATACAGTTCAACGACCGCAAAAGTTATATATTATATCCGACAGAGTGAAGAAAAAAAATAGAAATAAATCTAACAACGTTTTCCAGTCAGTGTGTAAGGTTTATGTCTGAAAACTGTCTGCTGCTAGCGTTTGCTTGCCGGTTTTAAACATTAGTTTTGCGGAATAACAAACACGAAAATGGATATATATTATATAATAGTAAGGCCTACTTATATCCATGCGGTATGTAAAGCATCTGTAGAATACTCTTATTGAATCGTTTGTAGCTGCATCATTGAAAATGTATGTGGAATAGACATTCATTCAGGTACGAACTTCTTGTGTCAAATGTCAAGATCCAATCATAACATAAAATGCTAAGAATATTAGCTACTACTTGTGATAGTTCAAATACTCAGTCAGACTAATTTGCCGTCTTGGCATAGCCATGAAAATATGCTATACTCCAGTTAGATCAATGGTTCTGACTACAACACCTAAAATATATGTATTACGCTTGTCACATTTCACAGTTTCACTAAGGTTATTTACACGATTTATGTCATAAATAGTAGAAAGCAGAAAGTTCACGATAATTTCTGCAAAAACTCAGTCTTGAATGAAAGATATACAGCTAAACAATCGCTATTTATATAGCAGCTCCCAACTAATAATGCATCTTGTGGCGCAGTAGCATCAGTGGCAATCTGCTCAGTGTGAATTTAGGACAAATAGCTATGGATCTAGTACTTCGTCTCTTAGTAAGTTTTTCCAGCTACATATTTTTAAAATATCGTACAAACCTTCAATTTCGCTACAGCAGGAAGCCAGCCGAATGTAAAAAAGATGGCAAGTTACTCATAAACGAAAGGACCACTCAACCTTTTTATACTCACTAGATCTAAATGGACCCAGCGCACATCATCCAACGACATATTAACTGAGTTTGTTGTATGCTGTATGTTTGTTTGCACTTGCGTTGTTACTTGCTCGCGTTGTGAGGTTCCTTAAGGAGCTGAGCAACAGTTTCTAGATAGCCCAGTGGTTGGCGCACGCAACTTGCACTCTTATCACTCACAAAATAAATCGGGCATTAAATAATTTAAATTTTAACTCCGATGACAGTTACATTTCATAAAAATTTATATCAAAATTGAGTGAGTCCAGCGCACCGCGACCTCGCATCTGTTGTAGATTCAACTGCTGTAGAGGAAATAGCACAAGACAGAAAGAATGAACCTACGGCCAAAATGATTCTACTTTAATTTTAAGCTCGACGCGATAGCGCATTCTAGAATTTAGTATTTACTGCTATGATTGAGACTGTATGCGTACAGTACTTTGTTCCACTATCGGTTATGTTCGGGACATAGTTGTTATGCGCGAGTACACTTAAAATGAACCCGTCAACCATCTTATTTTGTATTTTTGCATAAAATTTGTTACGGACCACTTTTTGGTCAATTGAAATTTGGCGTAAAACTGTTCGCGAATACAAAATTGTTAGATACAAAATTTGTCGGATTGATTGTGACTTAATTTTTGCATTAAATTTGTTCGCGAACATTGTATAATCCAAATTTAAATGATAACACATTAGTTAACAGAATTTCTGCAAACTACAATCGCCAAAATTCTGTTCCAACACAAGGTCTAATTTCTGGCACTTGAATTTGATTTTGTCAATTTTCGGTTAGCGAAAAACCGAATGAAACTAAGCCTGTTTTCCGTAACAAGGGTTTGCGATTCGATATCGGTAATGACAGAATAGGATGGTTGGCGGGGTCACCTTAAGTTTACTCACGCATTACAATCAAGCGACACAAATGTCTTTTTAAGGATATAATGTACGGCCTTAGGGCTAACTCAAGAGTATGACTTGGGCCAAGAATAATATGTAGTTATAAGTTATCCCGTTAACAGAAGCGGGTTGCTATCTGACCGCAGTGGCCTAGCGTATATAATCTGTAACTTAGCAGATTGTAGTTCGATACAAAATTGTTTCAGGTGGAATATTCGGGAACACACATAGATAACAAGGATGATAGACTCTTGCTGACAGAACAGTTTAGACGATGGTTCAAAAAATTCGTAAGAGACACATTGCAGTTCGAAAAAGCATGAGTTTTCCCGCTGTCAATACTACCCACTGGATGTGAAACTCAAGATAAAGCTAGTATAATAAGTTACTAAAGTTAACGGCATCTTAGACTATTGTGACAATTACAAAATGTGACATATTATAACGAAGATAAATTCAGCGGTATCCGAATCCGGTATCCAGGGTTCTGTTCTGTGGCATTTAAAACCTTGCCTTCTGACGAAATGCACTTGCATGTACTAAGGGAGATCATACTGCAAAACTTAATCTGAGAAAGTTCAAACACAGGGTGAAGATCTGTCGTACATTAACATTTTTTATTTTTTTCGAACTGGGCAGCATCGGTTTAAGTTGAATTCAATTGTTTTAACATGGTTATAATGGAATACCTTATAAAATGACCTCTGGAGGCAAGAAAAATGACGCCGCCAACGTGTCGAATTGGTTCGAACTGCAAGAACATTAAGTGTAGGTCTCTTTAAAAGTAGAATTATCAAATTTAGGTACTTTATGCATAGCGAGCGATTATTCATTAAATTCCACGGTAAGTTATTTAACAGCTCAAGTTTGCCAGTTGAAACTCATTGTTCTTGCTTCTAGACACTGCTTGATTGCAGAAGCAAGCTATACAAAGCATATATGTTTCAGGCATCGGTTTAAATCATAATTGACAACAGAATTGCGTCCAGTCATCAACCTTGACGAAGTCGTTGTCTTACATTGACATAAAATTTATTTGCGAAAATATGTGCACATATTTCGACTGAAACTAAATCACTGTGCAGCATTTTTAAACAAAACAGCAGTTTAATTATTGCTGCATACCATGTGTTTCCAATATGCATACTCATTTTTATATGGAAAAAATTGTTTAATTCTTGATAAAATATCAATTCTAAAAGAAGAACACCAAGCAAACCAGTTTAGCTTACCAATATTTCTGCTTCTTGATAGCTCACTAGTCACGTTGCACTCAAGGAAATTTTGACTTGTAAATCAGTGTCAACTGTTTTTTATTCGGTCAAATTGTAGTTTTTTAGGCATGGCTGCTAGTAAATCTGGTGAACAAATATGCCAGGCAGAACAGGGTAAGATAATAATTGTCTTGCAGTATTGGGTAACTGACTGCTTAAACAGGTAAAGTTTAGTATTCTATACGTGTTATTTTGTTTGTTATTCTCATAACATTCTACCAGTCATCGTAAGCCATCTCCTACTGAGATACAAAGCCAACTACTGTGATTTTGTTAAAGGAACTGTCACAGTTTCGTTGAAGCACTACCGTGATTGGAATAAGGACGGAGCAGTAGCCAACGATTCCTATCTACTTTTCCTAGTCGTCATTTATAAAAACTAAATACTTCTAATACGAGATGGTTTAGGGGCATCACTTTTAGCGACTGGACAAATCAAATCATAAACAGCAATTGGTTTTTGACCAACGAATGGCCAACAATCGTTCATCAAACTATTACGCAAATCGGTATTATATTGGCAAAAATATAAATGAAAGTAAGACATTTAGTCTCATTTTTGACTGAGAAACACTTTGCGAGCTATTTCCTGACAAAACTTTGAATAGAGATGAATTCACAGTTACACATATACAGCGAACAGTTAAGCCGAAATATAGATCTTAAATTACAAAGCCTTAATTTATTATGACATTTACAAGAATGTTGTTCTAAAACTGGATTTTTGGACTACTAATTCCATAGTTTATCGCATAAGGATGATAAATGCTATGATCGGCAGCCGATAGAAATACCTATGTAATGCGACATTTTGAACTGAAACCATCCATCAGTCGTGTTCTGGAAGGGAGCAGCATTAGCGTCACCGTTTTACCAAGAAACAGCTAACTCTTGCCAGAATACTAGCTACATGTTTTCTAGCGATTGTATATATTCTCTACAAGATCATCTGTACTGTGAAATTTTGCACCAAATTCAGTTGTCAAGTTTTATCCATGTTACAGACGATAGCACCTATAATCGTGCCGATTTTTGCATTACCTTCATGCTGCAACTATTTTTCCTATCGTGGAACGTTTGAATAGATCGATCCGGCGCTAGCTATCGAATCCGAAATGCATTGCTTGCTTGACGCTTGGTTTTACCACCGTTCGACTCAGAGCTCGTCAGTTTTCTTTCAAATGACATATAAACTGATGCATTTACCGAGAAAAAATTTCTTCGAGCAGGTTGCGTACGAAAAAACACCAATATTGTGCACCAATAAAACAAAAAAACCGAAGAAATTCTATTATTAAAGTGGTTTAAATAGACACTTCCTGAACCAGTTCATCGAGCTCAGTAGAATGGCCTACAATTGCTGGTGTATTTACAAAATTAATTTTGCGGTCGGAGCACTAACCGAAAAGAACCAAAAGTTAAATCTACCAGAAATTTTTTAAATAAACTGCCGAGAACGATACAGTTTCGACTATGCGCCATTGCGTGCCCGGAAGCTATTTTAAAGCTGACCAAATTTTTTACAGATTATGTATTTATATTTTAAATTTAGCTGCAGGCTTCAATATTCACAGGTATGCTGATGATATCCAGGTCTATAAATCTTTTCATATCAAAGAAGAATCTGAAACACTGCAGTCGATGCAATGTTTATTTCTATCTTTAAATAATTGGTTTTATGAAAACAAACTCAAGCTAAACAAATGTAAAACCGGACTTATATACTTTAGGCGTCAAAACTATACAGGCCTACCTTTAAACATTGGTAATAAATTAATACAGCCCACCGATGCCATAAGAATATTAGGTGTAATAACTGACAAGAAATTAACATTTGAAAAACACATTGCACAATTGGCAGGAACTTGTACATGGCAAATGAGACAAATTGGCATACTTCGAATCCGCCTAGATTATGGAATAACGCATACCAGCGCCAGATCTTTTGTTATGTCACGATTTGATTATTGTAATGCGCTGTATGGTGGTTTAAATTGTACGCGCCTCTTTCCTCTGCGACCCATTTTGCATACGGCAGCCAGAATTGTTTCTGGTACACGTCGACATGACCATATAACTCCTGTCCTGAGGCAACTGCAGTTGTTGCCCCTAGACCGACGAATAAATGTACAAAATTTTATTGGTGGTTTACAATGCTCTGACTACCAAAACACCGTCATACGTCGTAGACATGCTAAAGCAGTCATCAGTGGCAAGAACACTACGGATTGATGTAATCAGAAACAATAGTTTTTTTTATTTGGGACCCTTAGAATGGAGCAATTTACCAAGTGCCCTCCGAAATCCAAATCTTATTAACTTAATATAACTATCTATATTAACTTTAAAATAAAACTAAAAACATTTCTGTTCCCACCTGCATGACATTGAAAGTTACGACATGCTTATATGATATTACTTTTCTAGGCAATATTTGTGACGATGTAACATTCATGACTATGTTTCGGAATATTATATACTATGCTGCGCTTTTGTCAGGCTTTTGCCAAAAAGGCGCGTAACAAATGTTTTTATTATTATTATATATAATCTAATATATAAATATATCATATTTATCGAATTCAATATATCACTGTATAATAACTCAATATCACAGCTCAACGCTCAACATCATCAATATCCATATCTTAGCTTAATCGAAAAAAAACATTTTTATTCCGACAACTGAAAATTGTTGCTGCTGAGGAAGCAGCTAAACGTTGCAATGTTATAGGCTATTCTACGCATAGTCAGGAAACGTTTTCTGTGTTTGAAAATGCACAGCTACAAATATCGTACTGCTGGATCACCTTTCAAATCTAGTTGTCACAGTGTTGGAAAGGTGATCCAACAATGCGATGTGTATACAAACTACCACTTATTATTGCTGCTAGCGATATCGTTTTCGGTTATCGGTAGTTTTACAGAGTCGTCAGGCTGAAGCCTTGTTTTCAACTTTCCTTAAGCTCGTCTCAGGCAGGAGATGTTTTAATAATACTACCTGGTGAACCAGGTTATACTAAATATATTTAGTGTAATGGATAAATAACTGCCATGGCTCCAAACTGTAGTCCCGAAGGTCGTTGCCCAATGGCCCTTCACACATCAGCAAACCTGGCAATAGCAAACTAAGAGGCAATTGCTCTTGCAATTCGACGCGTGACTTTTATTGTACATAAATTGTGTCTTCAGGATAAGAAAACAATGCAATGTGTGTTTGCTGATGCGACCAAATTTAAAAAAACTTGAATCAAATCAAACAGTCACGTTAATTATCGAACACTCTGACGGTTGTCTTTCGAAGCTAACTGGTCGTTGCTTCAAGCCACAGCGTGACCTCACAGCTTAGCATTTTTCACATAGTTTACGATAAGAATAGCAGGCGATCTGCAGCACTGCGTAATTTTAGACGGCAATTTTTTGACAAAAAACAAGTCACATCCCTCACTTAGTTCACAAGCTGCAATTTTGGGATCGGAATAAACCGCTAACAACACAAACTGCAGTGCCAGATTTGTTTTTAGACAAATTTATTCAAGCTTTGTTGTGCTTTTGTTTTTACTCCAAACTTACATTTCTACAGCAGACCTTGTTGCAGAATGTGTTTCAGATTCTAATAGCAAAAATATTTGTACAAATTGTATAAATAGATAATTGCCTTAAATGTTTTTGTGATGCAGCTGTTGTTCAGTTGTCACTGAAAATGTTATGAAGCCACCCACCTGTGGCAATTTCAAATAAGCCCAGCTGTAGAAAAGTGATAAGTTTACTCAACAAATTAATCCGGTATGAGCATAACATCAAATATTTTTCGCACCCGAGGATGTCCCAATAACCAAAGACAGCAGCGATAATTCTGTTTGGATTATTCGAATTCGATTGGATTTCATTCGACCTGAGCAATGAAGCTCAAACATTTCAATGCATCATTGATAATGTTGACCATGTAACGAATTTTAGTTTTGCTTATACCGACGATATCTTGGTGTGCAGCGCATACTTGGACCAATACAAATCATATATCCAAATCCTTTTGAAAAATTGGCAAAGCATGGTGTCGATATATAGAGAAGTGCCAAATTGGGCGGTTCAAAGCTGGCTTTCCCAGGAATCAAGTCGACAAAGGTGGTATCCGTCTCTTAGAAGAAAAAGTAAAAGCAATCAAAAATCTTGGGCTACCAGCAACAAGGGTAAGACGCAGAGTTCCTTGTTACTACCAAATTCAACGATTGGTAATTCCAAAATGTTGGCCAAGATGTCCTTTCATGAAATCAAAGAAGCCATTGCTTCGGTTATCTTGTTTATGGTTGGCACACGGTATCCCTGCTTTACCTTTGAATATAATTACTGATGCTGCGATTGTTGCTGTACCACAGCAACAAGCCAGTGTACAGTAGTGTCCCTTGACGTTCTTTTCTCGAACATTATTTCCCGCAGAAACAACTTTCAGTACTTTTGACTGAAAACAATTGGCTATTTTTTCGGCGGTCAAACATTTCATTACGTTATCAAAGGTCAATAGTTCTATATTTTGACCAATCACATACCCTTTATTTCGCACTCAGAACAATATCTAGCCAAATCGTAGCGAGAACTACGTCTACTTTGCCACGGCTATAAGCTACGTAGCGGGTTTAGCAAACCAACCAGCTGATGCTCTTTCGCGAATAGAGATCAACCAAGATATGGTCACGAACTTTGATCTCAGTGAGACTGCTAATCAAGAGAATGACGAGACGATAGAACAACTCTCTTGATAAAAAGATTGTGTATTTAAAAAGTGCGCTTTTCTGTGTTCTATCGGCCAGATTTAGTGTGATTTTGTAACATTACTAGTTCTTGAAGCCATTCGTTGGGTAGCGTTCGACTCACATCATGGGACTTATAGCATCACACCTAACGAGCACGTCATTGTTTCGTTTCCTATCGTTTTGTGCGGATAACAATTATTACCAATTTTCGGAAGCATGACAACATTGTCAACGATACAAAGTTGGACGACAGATTAAATTCTACAGTATTCAAAACCTCTTGATCGTCGCCTGTCCGCTCATTCATATTGCATCGTTGGAGCTCTGTCTCTGTCATAATGGCAGCGCTTTATCATCATAATTATGTACCGATTTACAAGCAGCCTGAAGCAATTACTGTACTTGCCGATATAAACGCAATAACAGTAGCAAGAAGTTTTGACATAGATTGCCGGTTCGGCTCACTGTCACTATTGCAACTGGCAACTCAATTAACCACTTAAAGTGATGATGGGTTGTCACATGCGACAAACCACAACGTATGACCTTGCTGCTAACGATATGGTAGAAGAATTACGCCGTCCAGTCAAATCTGCAATGAAATGTCACAAAACTTCAGTCGGGCGGAACTCGTTCCTAGACATACTACTCGGTATACGTTTCACTCTCAAGATCGACATAGGTAGTAATGTCGCCAAGCTGGTTTACGTAGCTGCACCACGTCTGCCGAGTCTGTTCTTCCATGACGAACGACGACTATACCTTGTTATTCGATGTTGCGACAATTGTATAGCAGTTCCAACAAACAATACCGAAACTTTGACAAACACTAATATGATTCCAGTAGCCATCAACATGTTTGCTACGTGACCTTGAAACATGTAAACACGTATTTGATAGTCACCACGCTGTTCGAAAACCTCTACAATCACGGTGCCAAGTTCGGCTCGAGGTGCTCATACAAAACGGTTACAATGCGTCGCGCTTCTAGATACGAAGCGACATACATCGTCCTAGTCACATCCGGACATGTTGATTTCGACGCATCTTCAAGGCATGGGTTCCGTCAACGTCGATTAAACGTTTGTTTTTCTAACATGTTCTGGTGGGAAGTACTTGTCACAGCATCCTAGCTTTTAAAGATAGAATTTGCAACTGTTTAATTACCGGGAACAGCGATTTGATTAGCTAGGCTAATTCCAGCTTACATGCACAGCGCCGCAGTTACAAAGTCGGCTTGTCGCTGACCATTATTCATGTAACAAGTTGCTACTGATGCTTCATTCGCGAGGTCTTCCAACCGCTACGAAACAATACTTTGTGGTGGTATTGTGCTTTTTTTGCAATGCTTCATTTGCTTTAATGAACGGATTTTCCATTATGCAACAAACACGTCTATACACGTTACTTGCACTCCTTTTTGAAGGGAAACTCGACGACAAGGTCCGTGACCAAAAATTGGTCCCAAAACAATTATAGACGGCTTGGTGAATGACTTAGTTTTAGTTGGGTGGTACTAACATGTATGTATGTGACTTGTGATGTTGAGCCTGAAAAAAGTTTAAAAATGCTGTAATAACATATCATCTCGAAAAATTATCTGGTCATAAGCTAAAATAATACAAATAACACTGCATTATAAGGTACCTGTTTATCCAACAGTGCACGTGGATATACAGTTTATAAAACATTAAAATATCGACCCTTGAATTAAATATGCTTAAATGTTAAAGTTTCCTGAAAACAAATGTCACCAAAATATTTAGATAATATATAATATATATCATATCTGATGGAGTATTCATATTTATAGAATTTCTAACTTTATTTATTTGTTATGAATATCTTGCTAGCGACGTTTGATGAAGTGGTGGTCTGTATCATACAAAACCAGCCGTAAAATTAGTAACGTTATTTTTGCAGTAAGAACTGCTTAAAGTTAATTTAAATAACTTAGAAAAGCATTTCACGTCCAGTACTTGGGTTGATGCAGTAAAATTTTAACATGACACCATTCAGCTGGAATCACAGTGGGATTGTTTTTGTTTTTATTGTAAGTTTCTTCTGTGTAAAAAAAGCGCTCAAGTTAAATAATGCATGTTAAACAAACAGGCGATACATTGAATTCAAGTTACCATGCATGAAAATTACTTAATTTTCGGTATTAGCACATATTTCTAGTATATAAAAGTTTGTTTAAATTTTTAAAGTATGCTTGCAACTATGGCAAACCAGTAACCTACCTGCAAAGTCTTGATTATGAGCTTAGACAATTTCCCACGGAAATAAGTTTGGAAACGTTTGTTTGAAATTTTATACTCATTATCCCTATAACAAATAAGTGGTTCTACCAGTTTATAGTGCTCTATCACTTTAAAACTTTCGAGTGGCCCCATATTTCACTCGAGTCACACTAGAAACTTAGCACACCGAGCTGCAGCAAACAAATTTAATGGGTAACGTAGCTTAGTATATTCAACCCAATGGTAATAACTTGAATTTAGGGCCTCACAAGCCCGTAAACGAACAAGTGGAGCCAAAACATATTTTACACAAATCTCCCAACGCGCCCGATACGAGCAGCAGCAACAACAAAGGAAGCAAGCATACAGAGCATGTAAAAATTCTGTCAAAAGAAGATCACTATAGCAAACTCCGCGAACAGCGTCCGCCGACGCCAGCAGCAAAATTTTTACCTCCTGACGATGAAGACGAAGAAGATGCACCGGTGAGGTTTGGTCATACTAATCAAGCTAGAACTAGAGATGCTTCGCTTGGACCGCTAAGTTAACACTGTTTTTGAAACCTTTTGATAACACGAGCGACACTGCGTTCAAACCGTTCGAAAGTTTTGCCAACCTTGTTTAAAATAATTTGTTCCTGAATTCGACCAATACAAGCAATTGTATTTATACCATAGCATAATTGTACAATGTTCGGTTCAGAGGCAAAACTATTATTTTGCATTATCTGTTTCCAAAATGTCGGCTTATCAAAGAGCCGAGTACTTGTAAGGTTAACTTCACAGCCTAAATTTGCTTTGATGCCGAAAAAATTATTTAGCCTAAATTCGGTTCAGTTTGACTGAAAATTGCTAAAGCCATAGGACAACATAAGTTGCTGGCAGTGTAAGCTCGAGCTACTCCACCTAAGAGTCCAACCTAATCAGCGATATTTACTCCCTGAGGCCCTGTACATCCGTCGTAAAGGCGCCCACAAATTGTGAGAAACAATTAGGAAAATTAGGGAAATTATGGCGTAAATTCAGAATAGTTTAAATTTTAATTCACCCTTTCCTACTTAAACCAAAGCATAGTTCATACAAGCTTGAACAAACTTTTGCTCCGGCAGAAAATCAAATCTGTTAAACAAATATTGTAATTATCATGGGAATATCTTTGCATACTTCGCAGATATGCTCATATTGCAGAATAATTGTCCTGAAAATCGGTCAAGTGCGCGATAGGAAAGCTAAATAGATCTTGAAGTTATAGCGTTTATGTTCAAAATTTCTGACAATACATTATTCAGACACTTGCCAAAAGAACCCAGAGCAGCGCATCGCGTTCACGTGTTGCAGGATTCGAAGACATTGTTAATTCCAGTTGTGCAACCTGAACCATTCTACTAACCACACTAATTATTTAGTTTATATTGAGTGCCGTTTTGCTGCATGGTTTTACAGCGTCGAACACAATATACGATTTGGATTCCTTTAAACGAGCCAGGGTCGGATCCAGACAAGTTTACCTTGTGGTCGCTCACACATTGTGTAGGTAGATTGGATTGACTTGTAGGCTACAAGTTGAAAAATGTCTTTTGCAGATGTAAACTGAGAACAGACGACATCAAATGGCAACCTCCGTGAAAGAAAGTTAAAGGCGTGTGCGCACGCTGAATCTTTTTTGACTAATATTTGTACTCAAGATTTGGTCAAACTTTGATCACAATTTGATTAAACTTTGGCTGGAATGTATAGTTGAAAACTGAGACAAACCGCCATGCTTCAGAATTTGATCTCTAATTTTTAGCTCAAATTTTTTCGAGATATGTTACTTGTCCCTGATTGGCTAGAGTATATAATACACTATAAAATTTTGAACAGTGTTCAATCGTTCCCACTCAGTAAAAGCGCCCAAAATGCTTTCAAATTTTGTTCAAAATTTGAGTTCAAATTCTGGTCAAATTTAAAAGAAAAAGCTTGAACGTGTGAACACACAATAATTGATCTTTAATATACTTAGACCACATCAGTCGAAGTAGCTGGCACTATGCTTTACAGCACATAGGATAACACTTATAGAAACAATGCTTTATATACCACTTACGTTTGCCACTATCTGATTTCACTTTCGAATTCAAAATCTTATCTCAAGGCATTTATATGATGCTTAATGCCCAAACGTTATTTTATTTGTAAAACATATTTTTCGTGATAAATATAAGAGTTTTATCACAAATGTTCGAGTTGAATAACATATTCTTCAGAATACTTTAACGGTTAATGAATTTTAATTGGTGCTGCGTTTCTATTGCAATATTACAAGAAAACTAGATTTTAAATTTTATATTTTAAGTTTCTTTCGTGACAGTACTACAAGTCTCATCAAATTTAACAAACATAGAGATAATTAAATATATATTTAGCACAATTAGATTTGTACATTTCTAAAAGAATTCATTTTTTAATTTTTGGGAGTAGATATTAACTTTCCAAATCTACAAGGATATTTTTGCGATTGAAAAATTATACCTAATCTTATAAACACGTATGTGTTCTCGCATGAGTTATATTTTTACTTTCAGGCTGTCAATATGCCACCGCCCCGAAAACTAACCAAAAAAAAGTGAACAATGGCAGTAAACCGATTTATAGCTGAAGCCTGTTCTGTTAATTCTCATAACAGCATATATAGTTTGTTTCATGTGGTTAAAATATTTGTACAACAAAAAATCTTAACACATACCTCTGAACTTTTGTTATAAGTCACAATTTATGCTCCACAGCAAAGCCATGTTCATCGATACGTCAAAACAAGTAGCAACAGGCCGTTACAGCAAGGTTACGCGTTCATAACACTTAATGATAATTTAGGACCCCACAGAGCGACTCACTCCATAATCCGTACATGCCGAAGCAGGGGTTGAGTGGAGCTACCCCTTGAGGCCTCGGACGACCCCTCACCTGATGCCCGCCTCGGACCACCCCTCACCTGATGCCCTGGTCTACTCTCCGTGCGCGCACCCTTCCCCCGTCCCCCTCGCCAATAACGTGTGGAATAATTATAATATGAAGGCAACATTGGCATAGATGGGTCCTCGGGAAGTTGGGGGCCATCAAATGATTTCAACACCAGGACGACCTCTATTTGCAGAGGCTTGTACCCTCTGATATGATCCCTTCGCCAACAACGGCTACACCGCTGAGACCTCGGAGAGTCAGCATGTATGCCATAATTTTAAACAAAGGATAATATCGGTTTTACATTCTTTACCGCTTAAATAACCTTAGAAGCGAGTAACCCCGTTGATTCTGACTTCTGAGACCCCAAAATAATGTTCTCATATATCTGTGTGACATTTCTAAATTTTTTTAACATTGAGTAATGAACAATTTTGTAGACTTTGCAGCACTGATCAACTTGATAATGTCGGAATTACTGCAGCATGTGCCCAATAAGAGGGTTAAATTAAAATTTTAGATTTATGGTGTCAAATCCGATTGGCCTTGAAATCCCACTATAAAACGGATCAATTTAAATCGGCTTACTGAGAAAGTGGTCGTCTTAAACGGATGAATCCGAATGAATATAACGAGTTTCATTAATTTGGCCAATAATGTTCGCTTTTAATTCAGGCTTATGGCAACATGAGCGCAGATAAGGAGGACAGGGGGCTGGTCCCCCCACTTTTTGAAGTCGGGGGACAGCCCCCTCCCCCACTGTTTAAAATATATAATCTTTAATAAGGAATTAAAACTATGTGTGTCCATACACACTCGCATGTATCTTAGAATTTTCAGGAGTCCTATTTATACAGTAACAACATTAGGGTATAAATGTATGTCCTTGATTAAACTGCACCAATTTAAGCGGCATTTTGACCTCAATCAACGTCTTTCTCGTTTTCTCGCTGTTTCCCCCACTTTTCAAATCGTATCTGCGCCTTTGTATGGTAAGTTGATGAATATGGCTACTTCTTAATAATTATCGCATATATTTACTATAATATATTCTCTAATAAGTTCCAACTCGTCATAATCCCATAGTAATGCTACATTTTTGGTGTCAAATTATTTCTGGCCAAACTCGTTTGTTATCCGCCTAACTAAGACAACCTAGAACAAGTCGATTTAAATCGATTCGTTTTTCAATCGCGAAGCTAAAACCAATACGATTTTGTACCAAGATTTGATACTCGGAAATTGGGTATTGTGAGCTCCTAAAACTTCAAAGTACGAACGAAATCGACAGTCTTTATGCAACGAATGTACCTCAAATTTATATGGCGGTTTTCAAAATACATTAAATATCGGTTTCGACCTTACTAGCGATGACGTTATCCCCTTTTTTAGTTATATAAATAACCACAGGTAAGTTTTCGTCCAGTGAAATGTTGACCAATTTCTACAATATCTTAAAATCTAGTTATGCTACGTATGTACCTCAAATATATATGGCGGTTTTCAAAAAACATGAAATATCGGTTTCGACCTTACTAGCGATGACGTTATCCCCTTTCTTAGTTATATAAATAACCACAGGTAAGTTTTCATCGAGTGAAATGTTGATCAATTTCTACAATATCTTAAAATCTGGTTACAACAAGATATGATTGAATATAGCATTGTCCTAGTACTAGATTATATCCTTAAATTTTGCATACGACGGGGCAGTTAGCAAATCAACACACTTAAAAATAGTTCTATTTCGAAAAAAATTTGGATCTGATTATGCCGTTATTTTGATAAAACTTTGACACAAAAAACCTCACGTGAATACTCTGCACGTCCAAATATATCTAAATTAATTTATTTCTCAGCTCTAACGAAATAAAAAAACTTGCTAAATGACGAAACACGTCGCCGACTAGAGCGTGTCTTTCCGTTTGCGTATTCTAATTTTTTAGGAATGTTGATACCGTCTCGCGCAAAGCCTACATTCCTGACTTGAATTACCTGCGTTGATTTTAAACTTTGAACAGACCCATTCGCCTATGCCAAATTTACGTAAACGCTAGTAATATACAAGAAAAAGCGAGTTTCCTTATAATGTATAACATTTTGGGTATTTCTGGAAATATTCATGATTCCTTATGTTTCCCTATACCCATGCATTTTCCCACGGTTCAAAAATAGACCTCGTTCGGTTATCTGGAGGGAAATCAGTTTGATTTAGACTTAATACTGTTGAACAATTAATTTTCAGCTGTTTTAGTTTATCTCTGAGTTTCTTAAACGCTAGATTTCGAGCGGCGCTATCCATATTGCATACTATGTGTCATTTGTTTACATGTAGATCTACTTTAATAATGCCTTGAACATAACAACATGGTCACTTTAAGTCGACGCCTGCCTGATCATAAATGTTGGTTTAGATTCTAGCCAAAAAAATAACCAAGCCCACCTAATAATTTCGAGTAGTCGCCCTAACATGGACATCGGACGATTTTAATCAATTTCTACGAGAGCCCAAGTTAAGATGAGATGCGTAACGTTATATCCGTAAAAAGAACCTTCGTGCCTCGGCTTGAGGGTGGTAGCCCTACAATGTATTTTCAAACAGTATAAAACTATCATAGTCTTGGAATCGCGGTTAAAAGCGTGGAGTTTTTCTACTTTTTAGTTTGGCATAAATGGGTGTGTAATATATACACGTATAGACGAGCGATTATAATAAGTTGGGAATTTTTAATTTTAAAACACGCAGTGTATTGTGATAGTTATCTGATGCCTGGGAACCGTCGGTCAGTAAATTCCCATTTCCGACGAAACGCTCTTCAATTAGTGTATCTCCGACTGAAGCCATATCAAGTGTGTCGTGATGGGCCGAAATGTCCCAAAAATCGTTATAGAAGCGCAATATTAGCATCCTATTTACCGTTTACACTGTACCATATCGTATCGCTATATTGTTTGTGTCACGCATATTTTCAGGTCCGTAAGTCCGGGAAGGCTAGCGCAGCGATGTTGGGGGTGTGCACCATGTGTAGGAAGGGGTTTATTGCAGCCTCAGAGGGTAAACTCCCTATGAGCATGTATGGATTATGGTGAGCTGCAGGATATGGTTGCTACTTAACATTTCAGTCGCCAAAAATACAGCTACATAGTACGAATCATGCAACAAATTCAATACAGTTTGCGCTGTGGATGCCTAGTTCTAGCCATATCCTACAATTCGCCGAAGGTCCAACTCACAATATCAGACGTCGTTTAAGGCGCCAAATTAATTTGGTCCAAACACATTCTGCAACTGCCCATTTAAACCGGCATTTATCTTTCTTACATGTCAAATACGAATAATATTAAATAGCAAGTGAAAATTAGTACCTTCTGTAAAATCATAATTACTAGGGCATCTGCGTCACACCATTTTGACTACCGTCAAAAGTTTCCAAACCAAGGTACAGTATTACTTATTACCTGTTGCATTTAACACATCTTTCACATTTAAAATTATATTAAATCGCTGTGAACACAGTCTTCTTCACACATAATTTAACACGAAAGCTATCACGATATTTCACGACGCCAGAAAAAGCCGTAAAAGCTCAATAATTGTTGTAACTTATTCATTTATACTAGGCCAATAACCAAGATGGCAGACGCTGTGACATTGTACTCCAAGCAGTGGTTCATAGTTTTCGTTTATTCATACACGAGGTCAAAATATTGTAGAGCTCTGAACTACCTAACTATCCACCGTTGTATTTGTGGATAAACTAACGTTTTAGCTCATTATACACTTTATTAAAGTTACACCGGCTTTCGATGATAGCTTAAAAGAACCAAATTTTGTTTACTCAAAAAACAATTTATGTAGATTATAACATTTCTTCAACAGGTGTATCTGAAAATTGTAACCTATTCCAGCACAGTTTGTTCAGTCTGACGTTTTTGTTTCACTGTCCTAACAACCATTGACCATTTGTGAAGAAATAATAGGGTAACATAATGTTATACAATTGAGAATACCTGCAACGTTTTTGATGACTTGAGTCAATGTCAGTCCTTCCTAAGATAACAGAAATTGGCTAATTCACCTTCTTTCAAGCCTATAATGGGAGCATGCAGAACTAAACCATTGTAGAAACCATAGGCTGCAATAAAATATTTGTCTTTGCACAATGGCAAGTTTATCCACCCAAAAATTATTTTATATTGTTTTGGTTTTTAGCGCTGAGACATTTAGTAAACCAGTGCTAAAGTGCAGCTAACAATAGGATATAGAAGTAACATTTACTTTGCAATCTCTTGAATGCTATAGGTAGCCGTTCTAGTAAAACCATTAAACACGCGACTGATAAAAATCAAAAGTGAGGTTTGATGTACATAGAAATATCAGTCTCAGTCTACTTCGTCTTCATTGTCTTGGTTAACCGGTTGTGGTGCCACTGGTGCGGCTGTTTTTGGTACTGGCATTGAAAGCGACAACCCTTTGGTTTGTTTGGCCGCCAGTTTTGAAACCAGTTGCTGTGCAATTTAACAATTAAAGCACTGTCATTCGTTCGTTTCATTACATGTTATTGTAACTGCCATCACAGATGATTTTTAGATAAAAATATTAAACCGACATTTATCATTCTAAATTAGCAATGCGTCAAGGCTTGGAATTTTTTGTACAACATGATGTTATGTTCCAGAAAAATAAGAAATTAGCAACTGTACTTGCACACTTTGGTTCATTATATTTAACACGTCTGCCCGGTATGTACCGTCAATTTAAACTATTCTGTTATTTAATTATACTTATATATTTATTTATATCTCAAAACATATCGGTTATTTTTAAAGAGTTCTTTTAGTTACACATATATGCATATATATACCGTATATATACAATATATCTCATTATACTATACAATAAATATATCATACATGCAGAAGCAGGGGTTCAGGAAGTGCTACTTCCTAAAGCCCTGGTCTACCGTCTGAGGGCATCAGCCTACCACCTGATGAGGCTCTGCACCCTCCCCCGCCCCCAATCCCAGCGCAGAAATGCGGAACAATTTTGCAAAAATAATAGAAAATTGACAAAGATTTGGCAAAATTGGGGTGAAATTGGCAAAAAAAGAGAGTGCGACGAGGGAAGGTGAGGAGGGGTATTTCGTCAACCTTTTATCGCCACGCCCCATTAGGACACCCCCCCCCGCGGGCGTCTACCTTCCCGCCGACCCCGGCTACCCCCTGAAACCTTAGAGCGTCAGCATGTATGTTAGTTATATCGTAAATATAGTATATATCATTATAGCTATTTGATTTGCTAAACATTTGCTCACCAGAAATTGTTTTCAAAGCGGTTAACGAATCTGCGACTTTGGTGCAACTAACTGCATATTATATCTGGTTGAAGCTCAAAGATCTATAACATATAGAAGATCCTAGTTTTTACTACCTGGGGGAATAGTTTTAACAGTGGCAAATATACGCGCAAATGTGCACTCTGCAAAATATAGATGGTCTTGCCTGAAACCGCTGCAATTGTGCTATTTCTGCCCTCAGCATAAAAATTTCGCTCGAGTATGAAAATTAAAAGGAATAGAATTTATTGCGTGAAACGTTTTCTAGAATTAATGTTTTCATGACAGAAATGGCAGTTGTATTTTGTTTAGCCCAAAGACGGTGACATCATAATGTTGTTCCAAGTTGCAGTCTACGAATGACTAACATATTGTATTCCGAGAAAGACGCACCAAAAACGTGTTAAATTATAAGCCAATAATCGCAAAGTTCTGCGCTAAAGATAGATTATGGTGCTACTAGGTTATGGCGCTAGCCAATTTTTTTGATATAACAACGGCTATCATTGTTCAGAAACGGGCTTGGTGGATATATATGAAGCATTTTTATAATTGAATGCAGTTAATCATCGGCACATGGTGGTAGAAGCACTGCTTCGTATGTGTCCCTTTCCAAAAGCTTAGATAAAACAAACCCACATTTAAGCCAAAACAACCTCGAATTTTCTGTTTCCACGTATAAATTAATTTCGTTGTTTTTCCTAAAAAGTGAGGTGACAAAGATTTGCACAATACAGAATTCTCTGCTATTGCAACTGCAGGCCTTAATACTGCTGAATCCATCCCAATATTTATATATAGCTACGAATTAAAGGGCGTACATATTTTGCAGACCAGGACGCCCAGACGTTACTGCTATCATCTGTTTCTTTGCTTTGCGAACAATACTCAAATTTGCTTAAAGTTTTGCTATGAATCATTGGTATCTAAGATTGTTAGTTTTTCCGTTTCGTTTGATCTAATTACAAGTCACAGTTTGATCTGCCTAGTACATAAGTAAAAGCACTGGCGTTAAAACCAGCGATCTCGCGCAGCATCTAGTGTACATATATTACCGTTAGGTTTACTCTAGGTAATAGCAGACATTAATTAACTCCGAAAAAATGTAAGTGTTACTTCTGAACTCAAAGATGAACATGCCCGCTTAGTATCTCCTATTGTAGGCAAAAGCAGGCGTCAAATATACATAAATTTTGATAGTTACTATACCGGATAAGGTACACCCTAAAATGTTCAAAATCAAATAAAAATTTCAATTTTTTAATAAAAATTAACAAAAATTATCACATCACTAGCGCTTCTTATATTTACATTATATAACAATGTAATTCTTAAAACTTTGTTGCACCTCTAATAAATCAGCAACAATACGGGGTACTTTGCTAAATTGCTTTCAATTGGTTAAGTTTATTGGGTTTCCATCTACGTGTTTTCAACTGAAATATTACACGTCTATTCAGGAACAGGGGTCAACCGATGCCATACTTTAGGCTAATATCAGGCCGTTTTTGCGATAATCGTCTGGAGCTAGGTAAAAAGCAAACTGATTCAGCTTAATTTTTCACAGTAGATTTGGGCTTAGGTGGCCCGACCGTAGAAGTAGTATGGCTGAACTATACGCTCGTATGAGGAGTAAGCAGGACAACGTATAATTTTAGTGCAAAATCTAAGCTAATTTGGCTGGGTTTCTCGGCCATAGTCGTCAGCCCGATGTGATTTCAGTAGATGTATGATTACATTTCAAACCGCATTGATGAGCTGAGTCATAATTAGTTCAATTTATTAATTATTTACAGAGATGTTGCCATTTAAACAAAATCCTATGCCGTTTCTATCATGTGAAACCAAGAATTTAGCAGATTTTGACGCCATTCGACAAGCTCATTGGATAGTATATAAATATCGAAAAAACCATAAATATGGTTTTAATGGTGATATGTAACTGTCTCCCAATGGTACCAAATTTAACAGTGTTTCTTCAAAATTAACAATTTTCGGCCTGGAGGCGTTAGTATGGTATAAAAGACATATTTTGTTATTACAGAACATAACCTGTTAAAACCAATTCGATTTGGCTTATAGGTTCACAAAGCATAATTAGACGTCCCGTTAAGTACATGATGTAGGAAGACATCATTGGCTTCTTAAATGCTGCCCATCAGTTTCGTTGTCGTTCTCATAAAAGTACTGAGGTGAATGTACTATGTAAAATTAGATTAATGCTATCAACCCAACGGTCTCAGCGCATCATCTAGTTTAGCAACGTGTACAATTAGAAGCAATTTCAACAATGATGATTCATCTCATAGTTGTCGAAGGTCCGTCGGCTTAGTGGGGTGTAGACTATCGGTGGTTGCGGTGTAAATATGGCTGGATAATCCTACCCCTCGGGTGTAATCCCCTACCACATCCACCTATAAACACCTACGACTCATCTGTATCACACACTATAAAAAGCTCAATTATTAACGGTTCCTGCGAACATAGTGCCATACATGGAGGGAAAGATGGAGTAAAGTATATATTCTTTCTTTAACTCTACCGTAAATAGTCCATGATGTACAAGAGCGAACTGCATGTCAGTTTTCAAGATTCGAATGTTATAAAACATTGATTAATGTAGCAAGGTTTAGGTCTAGTCTCCTTCGAAGTTTTGCATAATAAAACCACCCTCAACTTCTAAATTTTGAGTGAGGGTCGAATAACTCATAACGTAAAATTTTGAGTGATACGGTTGCCTCCTCAATATTTGAGATTTCTCCGACCAGTTCACTCGGACAGTGGCTAATACAATTTGATTTGAAGGTATCTTGAAAATCAGGAAATACAACCCGCGCCTCTAAACGCAGGTAATATATACACATTAACGCATAATAGGCTTGCTAATTTACAATTTGAACAAGTAGTATATACATGGCTTGTGTTTCTGTTTCGCCATGGAAAGTCGCAATTTAACAGGCTAACGGCTTAAACTAAAACACGTTTCTAACGACGACTGCATTGTCGGTCATCTTTTATACTATGTGCATAATCTTAACGAATCCCCTTAATGTGATGGCAGAACATTGTCCCTGCTTGAGTTAAACACACGCAGTTGATATTTCTTTTCAAGACAGGTTGGCAATTCGACGATTTCGCCTATATTCTAGCGTATGTGTTCAAGTAGACCTAATTTAGGTTGATAACTTAGCGTCCATGATACATATCCATTGCGGGCCACGTCAGTCAAGTGCTACCAAGCCTCATCTACATTCTCAAAGATAATCTTTTTTAGATCTGCCTTTTAAACTATAGGCCTTCGGTGTTCGTACATGAAAGACATTGATGTGGTTTTGCTGGAATCTACGCTCAGTTTAATCATACGTCTGTGTTTTCAGTATCAAAGCCTTTGATCAACTTTTCACTCATATCAACTTTTACTTATAAATAATTTCGTTTACGATCCATCAGGGTACCTTCTGCCTACGGTCACCGACAATGAAGCCAGGTTGTTAGACATATATAATTGTATGTATTTGTTGTCTCAAGTGTGTATCAATGTAGCATAGCCATTCGTTCACATTTCAGTTCACAATTTACGGTTGTGACGGGTTGAAACGAACGTGATAGCAACAGTTTGACGGTGCAAAAAACAACAATTTGTATACCTACTACTATGGCATAACTAGGATGTAATATAGCCAGCCGGTACGTTTATCAGTACAAGTTTAACATCGTATACATCTGCTGAGCAATGCAGCCCATTTAAATGGAATATATACGAACATATTTATTTACCTCAATGTCTATCTTTTTTGATCCTGATATGACTTTTGAAATATCCATATCCTGAAGCAAATGCTTAAGCTCCGGAGTTTTGTCAACGAATTCCACTATTTCAGGAGTGATTCCTAAAAACTGAAAAATGCAGAAAACATGTTTGTCTAAGAAGTTCATAGCTTGTCTACAGCAAAATATGTTAAAATATTGCACTCACAGTAGTACTTAATATCCGTAAAAAGATCTGTTGAGTGCGAGGAGTTCGGGGGGGCACTCCGCAACTTAGTATTAGGTTTAGCATAAAATTTAGTCATATAAAG
Source organism: Trileptium ribeirensis (assembly GCA_030248225.1). Taxonomy (NCBI): domain Eukaryota; kingdom Metazoa; phylum Nematoda; class Enoplea; order Enoplida; family Thoracostomopsidae; genus Trileptium; species Trileptium ribeirensis. The sequence goes on from JASANE010008588.1 coordinate 43,803, forward strand.
ATCTCAGCTTAGGCTGAAATTCAGGCTTAGCTATATATTATACTATTGTCGGATCCATGCCAATGTCGCCCATGCTGAGGCTTGAAAATTGACATGAGTACCACAGGGCAAAAATTGAAAGTTTTTATTGTGACCCCATACTAAGCTTAGGTTTAGTTTTAGGCTTAAACTTAGACTGCCTGGACCCTGAGCTCAGACTTAGGCTTACAAGAAAAAATAATATACGATACAGAAAAACTTTACATGATATGCTGGAGAATGGGCACATGACATGATCTATTGTCGGCGCAACGTGTGTTATTGCAAACATGTTATGCTTGAGTAAACTTAAGGTGATCCCGCCAACCATCCTATTCTGCCATTACCGATATTGAATCACAAACCCTTGTTTCGGAAAACAAGCTTAATTTCATTCGGTTTTTTGCTAACCGAAAATTGGCAAAATCAAATTCAACTGCCAGAAATTAGACCTTGTGTTCGAACAGAATTTTAACGCTTTCAGTTTGCAGAAATGCTGTTCCCTAATGTATTACCATTTACATTTGAATTATACAGTGTTCGCGAACAATTTTCATGCAAAAGTAGCGTCACAATGAAATCGACGAATTTTCGTTCTCAAACATTTGGGTAATTTTACTTCAATTTTCGCGAACACAAAATGGTCAGATTTCAATCGCGAGCGCTGTATTCGCGAACAGTTTTAGGCCGAATTTCAATTGAATAATAAGCATTCCGTAACAAATTTCAAACTAAAATACAAAATAGGATGGTTGCCGGGGTTATTTTAAGTTTACTCGCGCATTAAGGAGTACTGTATATTATACTGAGATCTCTGGATTACAAATACATCTTAAAACTAGGTATGGCATCGGATAAAATCGCTAGCCGGGTACACGGGTATGCGACCCGACTAATCAAACGGGGTATGTGATTAAGTTCCCGGGCTGTCAACTAAAAATTTTTGTACATTTTTTGCCAATTTTTACCAGAATTTTACCAATTTTACCCCAATTTTTCCCACGTTTACTCCTATTTTTCTTAATTTCGACTAATTTTTGGTCATTTTCCCCTTTATTTTGAGTATTTTGTCTTCGGCGCGGGGGAAGGGGGAACGTCACGGTGGACCAAGCTACCTCGCAGAGGAGATCAGCGACGCTCCTAGGGGTGGGTCCAAAGCCTCAGGGAGGTAATCCTCTCTCCTCTATAAGTATGTATGCACTGCACCATGCGTCGCTTCGTTGAGCTTTGCTTTACCTAAATTTACGTTTCAACAAACAGCAATTTCAATTTGTTGTAACTTAGCTGAATGAGCAATTAGCCACGCTGTCCAAACTGCTAGACTTAAAAGCTGCTAAAGTTTATTCTTGGATGCAAAAAATCGTATCTTTTCAGTTAGCGTGGGCGTGACGAAGAAGAAGCAGGGGCTCAGGGTATGCCCCCGGCAAACGGTTTCGAAATCCAGCTTGGATGAAACCTGGAACTTTAACAACTTTTTGGTTCGTGCGCCATTGGAATGAAGCTTGCCGCCCCAAGAATGTGAATCCTGCGCCGGCTCATGCTGTCACAGCGCTTACATAATCCGAATGTTGTTCGCGGCGTCGTTCTACATTACCTTCACCAATCTTTTTGATGTGAAGGTCTTGAATGGTAAAAGAATAAACTATTCCCTTCAGTGATTACTGCATTGGTTGAAGGAAATCACAAAATGTTTTATTAACAATAAAACATAGCATGAGTGGAAAACTACGAAGCATTATGGTGACTGCGAATGTCCCAGGATAACGATATAGACTACTGTAGACTAGAACACAATAATTGAACAAATAACAGTTACAAACTGCTTTTGTAGCAGCGTTCGATGTAGCTAATTAAGAACAAATAATCACAAGTTCACTTGATTTGCATAATCATTTGAACCTCAATAATCAATACATCAATACCTACGGAATTTTTACACTCCATGTACATATTATCCTTAATATTAAGGGAATTGATAAATTATTCCTTTAGATGTTTGAAATTATCCCTCACTTTATGCTAAAATCTATGACAAACGTTTCTGGAAAATTAGTACGCAATATATATCCAGTATTAATTTCGTTAATATTCTGGTAATTTTTACTTTACGAGCTTATTATTAGATATGAAGAAAATTTTTCTTTTTGATAATAGGAATAATTTCCAAACTATATTATAGCATACAAAAGTTTCCAACATATTGAAATTCTGCCTTATGATAATAAGGAATATTTTCCTAACTATATTAGGGAAGAGAAACTTCAAAAATGTGGTAGAAATTATTCTTCTTATAAATACTGATATATATATATATAGGAAATCGGGTACTAAATGTGAGCATTACATGAGAGCGTTGAGTTTGTCGATTCTAAATCCAAATTGTAGCATTAATACTGAAAAATGGTTTTTCGTTACGGTTGTTGTAAACAGTATTTATACACTACTTATCAATCACGGAAATTGTTAGATGTGACCACGCACTATGAATATACTACCCAGTGCTATGACCAGCACCAAACACGCTACCAAGCTTTTAGCATAAATGAACCGAGAATGCATTGCGTCAATTTTGACTGAGATTGAACAAAACTTCACTGAAATCGAGTTAAAGTTAAACTAAGGCGTAGTGCTAAAAAGATCGACTCAATAGCCAATATTTGACTCAGTGTTTTTGCTGTGTGTAGAGAATATAGCTTATTTAGACGCTCCATAAACACGTAAATGGATCCATGTGTATGTGTATAATTTTTGTCGTTACTTTATAGTTTGCGTACTTAAACAGTTGTATTTTGCGGATATCTAGTTCCCTATGTCACGTTTAGGGACGAACTTAATTGTTCTTTGTAGGCTGGATATAAAAGTTGTATTTTAATAGATCAGGCATGAGTGCATTAGCTCTTTGTTAGCTTTTTGCTCAGGTTCACCCCAAATTTCTAGAACTTAAACCCTAGCAGTTAGCTGCTAAATTTGTTATTGCGTTATCGTTCTAATTTCTATATTTTTGCGATGCGATGACAACTATTAAAGTTGTCAACAACCGGTACTCTTCTTATTACCACAAGTGTCTGAGGTACATACAGGTGAGTGATATGTTTAGCTTATATAATTAACAGTAATTCTTTATTGTCTTTATTATTGTAGTCATGTATCCTAATTAAATTAAATTTCCTGGAGCTCAAAATGGAGACCTGGACTTCATGTGAATCATGTGTATTAAAAATAAATGTCCGTACTTCTACTTGACTTATTTCGCATTTGGGTTTGCTGTATTTTTTATGTTAAAAAGATAATTTCATGATAAAACGGCGGAAAACAAATTCTAAGTAACATTCAAACTACTTACCCGGGTACCGCCTGCTGTACTCGGGTACCCGATACGCTATCCGGGTACGTGACAAGTCGGGTACCCGATTTCGGGTAGCCGGGTAGCAGCGCCCACGCTTACTTAAAACACATTTTTCGAAAGACAAATTTTGCGAGAAATTGTTTTTCATCACGATATTTGTAAGCTAGTAGCATGAAAGCTGTATAAACTCAAATGTTTGTTGGTGATAAAGAAACATATATCCATTCTAAGAAGTGATAGAAAACTTTCGCTTGTGCTCGAGCCACCAGTGAAAGCTGGTTATTTTGAAAAAAACTGTGAAAATTGTTTTTATTAAAAACACCATTAACTGTTGGAATTTAAAATGGTTAAGGAATGCCAATTAAACTTTTACAGTTGCCTGGATTTTAATATACTTAAAACACATGTTAACAGGTCTTCGATAATTATAGACAAATTAGGTTGTAGGTTGCACAGTATATACTAGCGTATTTCATATAATGAATGCTTGAAAATTTATACATGCGGTTCAATAGTATATAACGTCACAAACTCTTATATTTGATAAGTCGTACATTTTACTGGGCGGTAGAGCTGAGGGCGAGCCTTAATTTTTTTATACTCGGCTTGGACCGGCTCGTTTGAATCGTCTATAAGCTCGGCTCGGCTTGTTTAGCGTGTTTCGTCGGAATGCTTCGTTCGTTTCGGGCAAACAAAAAGCTCGCCTCAAGTGCTTTACCGAAAAAGTAGGTCCGGCTAGGCTCGAAAAAGCTCTTTTTTCATCAGGCATATAAAGAAAATATAAATGTTTATATTCGTCTATGAGATGGCCACAGTTGGTATTCACTGATGTGTTGCGGACCGCGAGGATTATGAGGCTAATAAGTTAGTCTTCACCCATTGCTATCTTGTAGATGAGTGTTTAGCAATAGTTGGTAAAATGTGCGCGTGGTCAAACGCCGCCAAACGGTCTTCTCGCAGTGGGGCACATTAAAGCTTAAAGCTATTTGTTTCAATCTCGTTAGTGTTCTTGTTAAATCAATGCCAACAAGTTAAACCTTTTTGAAAATTGTGCTTGGCTCGTCAATAGAAACATTGGGTCGACGTTTAGCATGGCTCGTTCCGATTTCTGAATGTAGCTTCGACGATGGGCTTGGCCCTGCCGGAGATGCCGGGAAGGCAGGGATCGGCGGGGCCCTGAGTGGTACTCTCCATTTATGAGGATCTATGCTAAAAGCTTGATTCTTTGCTCTACTGGGCGGCATGTCACACGCACTCACATATTTTTATTTACATGTAATAGTTCAAAAACACTTCAAATTTACCAAATTCAGAAATTAACAGTGTTATGCCAACAAATTATCACAGTAATTGTTTGTATTTTCCTTGAAATTTTTCATTAAGGCCTAAGTCTAAGCCTTAGCACAATCATACCCTGGGCCCATCGTTGAACATCAAGCTTCTTCCATTCGATATTAGGTACAAGTCTTCACACATAAGTTATTCGTGTCCAAGATTCTACCGAAAATCTTATAGGGAAGAACCATGATGTGCTCCACTTAATGTTTCAATACTATCACTTGCTCATTTGCGTACTTTATGCAGGTCTTATAAATTGTGTAACGTCTACTGCATACAACTATACTTGCAGTGTGTTTCATTACTGCACACTGGTAATAATTTCTAAGCTGAGTGTTGTCGAAGACTGAATTGTTAAAAATAGGTACGACTGCGTCGATCAGCTAAAAGGACGGCCAAATCATTCGTTTCTTTTCTAAAATTTACTTTCATTAAGCCCATTGTTTGAGTTCTTAATCAGTCAGATAATTATTTACTTACCCAGCAATCTCTTTAACATCGGGTCCATTGCTTCCAGCGTTTCTTTGTCACATTTTCCAGATTTTATTTCGAGCATTGGCTTTAACCACTTTCTGAAAGCCAGTATCGTAAGGCCCAAAATCAAACCGATACGGTATTGAAGTTTAAAACTGTAAATTCAGCACCTTACTAAAGCTCTAGTCCTGCTATATACTCAACTTCTGCGTATTCTGTGCATACTTGCAATGTGTATACATTCTTCCCTCAAAACACATTCAAGATAGTTGCAAGCTCACAAAATCTCAACCCATACATGCTCAAGATCCAAAGTAGTAGGGAGTGGGGTCGCCGTTCGCACGGTGGAGGGGGACAGAATCTCAGAGGATAACCCAAAACCTTATATGAAAACGTGTGTCTTAATTCCTTGCTTGTACTAGTATGAAGTGTCAAGTAGTAGCTTATCTCGCTTATCTGAACTAGAGTTTCAAAAACATTTATATTTAGCGACAGCTAAAATTTCAGCCTTTTACATTCATTTTTCACAGTAGTAAAAGGAAATCTTGGGAAAACGTCTCCAATTCGGTGTAGCCCGTGGGTATAAATTATAAAAGATTATGAGTAATAAAATGAAATGTTGGAACTGAGCCAATAAATCTGTTTTCACTTTACCCCATATCTTATCGGATAGTCCTATGTACGCAAGAAAATCGACATCGCAAAATGGAACCCATCTTCCAGTATATATACGTAGATTTGTCCATTGATTACAGTATTGAATTATAGCCCTGACAATGATATTTATTCAAAATTTCATCTTCTATCCACAAATTGATTTGTGTATTGTGCAATGTTTGACAGACTCAAGAGTGTTAGGAATCCAAAACTAGCTGTGCAATTCAAAGCGACCCACACAAACCAATGAACTGTGAAAGAGATGCTGCTCGGTTCCTGAATGAACGTAGCAAAGCGAACGGGTCACAAAACAGGTTCAAAGATACAACTCACGACAAATTCTGTCAGCACAATACAACACAATAGGCGTGGGAGCCTATTCGGCCTCAGTGACCATGACAGGGTTAAACACATGTATAAGGAAATAGCAGTAGTTGTTAATAACTAATATTTGATTACTGAGATACATTGATCATAGCAATACCGCCGCTTTACTTCGATCTTCAAACAAAAGAACATGTGCTAATTTTCTATTAGTCCCGCGTGCTTGGTTTCGTTAAGCTTAACCCAATAGAAATCATTGGCTTAACGTAATAATAACAAAACAACCACAGTTGTATACGCTGATACTTACTTGGCACACAGATCTACTTTACGGTTTGAACTTGTTTAATCTCATATAAATATGAGGATGTGGCTTGCTTATAGACACTTAAAAGTCGATACTTTCGAACTTTTACATGACCGCGCAACATAACCAATTCCGAGATTCCATAGAGCTAGGAGCTTGTCTAACATAGATTTCCTACAGCACCATCCATCGCGTTAGTAATTCTTTAAAATCAGTAAGTTATATAGGTATATGCCAGAGGTTCTACAGCCCCTAATAACGTTCTTGATAAGACAGGATATGTCTCAAATTTTTGTTAAAATATTAAACGAGCATAGTATCATCACAGGTTGTCTCACCGACAGCATATCAGTCAAGAAAGACGAGCTCGAGTAATTTTCCCAGAATCAGAGAAATCAAAATTCCCAAGATTCCAACAATTCTGATTAGTAATTTTCCATACATGCTGACTCTCCGAGGTCTTAACGGGTGGCCGAGGCGATATTTCAGTGGGGGTAGAAGCGGGCAGAGAGAGGTCCTCCAGGGTGTGTGCTGAAAAAAGTTGACGACCTCTCCCCCTCCCCCACGAAGTTTTGCTAAAATCTTCCGCGTGCTTCGGTGCGGTGGGGGTAGCATCAGTGGGAGTAGGGGGCACCCTCAGAGGGTAGACCAGAGGCTTGTGGGGAGAGATGTGAAACCCTGGTCGGGGGGTAGCCCCTGAACCCTGCTTCAGCATGTATGGTCATTGTCTTATAGTTTTGAGTTTATCCGAAGCCAGTAGGACATCGAATCCCATTACGGCTACAAAAGCCAACACAGTCTGATGGTTTCTCAACTAGAGTTCCAAGTTTCAAAATTAACTTCAGGACTCCAACAAGATACAAATTATTGCTCAGACCTGGAATTTTGGGCTATACTTACCCGGAATTGTCATACCAAAACTTCACTCACTTCACGCACATGACTGCAACCTTAATTTATTACATACATATTGCAGGAACTATCCTAGCCATTCATTATTACATACAATTTTTGCTCACAAACAGTTCTCTGGACAAAAACTCAAAACACTGTATCTGATGTTAAATACTTAACGGTATATTATTTCGCACCTGACGGATTTAGTGAGTAAGGTTAAAGCGCAAAAGTCCTGCCTACAAATTTTTCTACTGATAATTTGTTTAGGTTTTCCGGGATTACTGATTTCTTATGTTACTTATATGAGACCACTGCGTACAGGAGCGACAGTTTGCAACTGTGAAGCAAACTTGACCATACGACAGCTATGGTTAACACATTATAAATGGACATTTGGCTACGGTTATAAAAGCTGATCGTTTTTAACATAACATTTTTGGTACATGGATATTTCTGGGTGTTTCTTTGTCGTAGATCCTCAACTACGGTCTGTGAATTTGTACCAGTATAATGAAATACCATTAAAAACAGCCATGACACATTTCTGCTAAGAACAAACGTCAACCCTATGCTGCAGTGTTTGTCCCAGCTTAGTTTTCTACAGCCGAGCTTGTTTGAATTGTAATTTTGTATGATACGCATATATCTTATTAGTGCAAGATTTAGACTTGTAACACAGCTTATATAGTTAAAGCCGTGCATAAAAATGACTTAACGCACGTTTAGCTGAATAAGCTGTATTACAAGTCAGTTGTAGCACAGCCAGGGGTGCGTCAAGTGATTTGTACGCATGGTAGTGTTGTTTAGCTCGTTCAAATTGTGCTGACGCACTGGTCTGAACTCGTCACAACTGTGCGTACAAATCACTTAACGCACGATAGCTGTGCTACAACTATTACTTGTATTTGACATTTTATGAATATGTATTATCACTACGATTTAGCACACAATGTATGCATAACTACATCAGTTGAGTAAAACGCATTACAGCTCACATAAAATACCTTTCCTGTTTAGCTTGTTTAAAATATGACCACAATTCTGTTCCGCAGGGATATGGGAAGAAAACAAGTGTAACGATAGTTTCTACAATTAATGACATCATGAAATCTCATCTGAAGTAGCAATAGCTCTCCATCCGAACTCGTGAAATAAGTTGATTCAGCTATCGTATCTTTTCGATGTCCATTTGATGAAAATGTTACAGACGATAAAGCAGTATTACAACAGCTCACGCTCACTCAATACTCCAGGCTTAAATATAAGCTTCCCATTAGACAGTGTTTCAGACACTACAGTACCACAGTGCTGCCGTTGATGGCATTGTATAAATCACTGCGTGAAACCCAAGGACACTCTGATTTAACCTAACACAGTTAAGTTTGTCGCTTTGGGTAGAAATGTGAATCTTTGTCTACGCATTTGATGTGTCAACATACGCATAATATTCAGCAATGGCAAAAAATTGAGGCAAAGACAGATGGAGGTACCAAATTGTTCTAGTTAGGAAATATGGCGGAAATGCTTCACGAAGCACTGCTGATGAACCTTCAATAACCGTTGTAAGTCCATATAATGCCCAGTAAAAGATCCAAACACCTAAAAGTTGAAAAAAATATCGTGGTTTTTCACATGAAATTTAACGCTCATAGGTAGTAAATATATACAAACACTTATTACACGCGAACTGTTTAAGCAACTGACTCAATAGAAAGGCGATAAGTTTTTGTATGATTTATTATCCAATTTATTACTGCTAAAAATAACTATATTCAGGTAAAACACTCATCATATCCGTTAATGCTTAGAATGTGACAAACTCCACATTTTGTTGGTTTTTTCACACAGGTGGATAAGAAAATATCTTCTGCAAAGTATATATTTGTGATTTCAATTATTTCAAAAGGACGGGTTATTTATTGTTATACAATTTCGAAAATTCAATTCAATACTGCCGATTAAACGGACGCATAGGGGCGTCGCAAGAAGAAAGGCAGGAGACCGCACAGTCTATTTTTTGCTGACAAACATGAAAAAATTAACTGATAGGCTTAAAAGGAAACTAAATGTAGCTCCCCTCCGGTTTATTATTTTACCGGCATATTATTTATGCGACAATGTAGAAATTTATAAAGGCGGGTAAAAAGCGGCGTAGGGATATTCGTAGGGAAATTCTTTCAGGCTTTTTTAATTGACCGGCCCGTTAAAATACCTGTAAACCACTGGTCCCTTCTGCTTTATTTCAACGTTATTGCGACAATGTAGAAATTGATAAAGGCAGGAAAAAAGCGGCGTAGAGATATTCGTAAGCAAAAACTTTTATGCTTTTCTTTAATTGACCAGCCCGAAAATTGTCAATTTAAAAAGTAGAAAGATATTGATGTGACTGCGATCATCGAGGGGTTCAGAGCATTGGGTCATATTTACGGCAAGGCTTCCGCTATTGTCAATGGTATTCTATTCTTGTAATGACAAATTTCCAAAAATTGCTATTAACTTTTTACTATTCAAACCCATAATTGGCGTGCCAACATTATCGTTGAGGTTTAAAAATATGTAGGCTAAAGAAACATACATAAACTTTCCAGGGTTATATTTATAAGCTTACTATGTATATACAATCGGATGTAAACGCGACACAGCTAATTTATGCACAGTAAATTGAATGTCAGAAATTTAAAGCCTAAACTTCACAAAAGCAAATTTATAATTATCATAATTTTATGTCGAATTCGGCATTATATTGAACACGAGAATCAGTATTACAAAGCGCCATCCTACACTTCAAAATCATGCACTTCATTTTTATTCACCTCAATTTATGTTTAATTCTGAATTCAGTTTAGATGATGATCATAAATTCATTGATCTCAGTCAGAAAGGTATTGGCAATGGCATATGGTATCACCTACTCCTAGAAGAACTGACGACTAAACATTGAATAGTAATATGCCATTCGTCGTGTACTTACGCTATAACAATCAAAAAATAGGCTGGTCTTGGCCTACTTAGTATGAGATGGCTTTTCGAGCCGCACGGTAAAAGCAATGCTTTAGTGAAAAATGGCAGGCAATTAAAGACTACCGCCCAAATAACATGTTCTTAGTTTAGTTGGCCCAAGTAAGCTTGCGGGGTAATACTTATAACATTAGGAAAAAGAAAAGCTTAGTGTGGGAGTTTCGGGCGCGGCAGCCCCTCGACTTAGGCTTTGGCTTAGTGTAAGGGCGTATATGGAGAACGGCGGGGTGTACATTTCATTTCTGCCCCATCAAGGTTAGTTTAAGCGGTTAGCTTAATTCTATTTCACCATTCATCAGTCAAATTAGCATAACTTTGAACAAATAGTATTTACGAAAAAGGCAAAAGGAAGATATTTGGGACAACATGCATGTTAAACATAGTATAAGAAAACTTCTCTTGTAAGGATTATATTCTTGTTAAATAGTACGTTCAACACCATTGGCGCTCCTCTGGATAACATAGTACACGTTTAACAGAATTTGTACGCCTTTACAACATTTCGTTTCGACTTGGTTGAGCAGCGATGAAGCTAGCGAAAGATGAAATGGTGATAAATTATATGTATCCTGGAATCTCACATAACGAAATGGTAGCGCATCGATGTTCCGTTAATGACAGAAATTTGAAACCCCTACAAGTAAAATTATCTGCTGAGAATATTTAAATAAACTGCATGCATGATAACATACCCATCGTGTCGAGATCTTTTTCCAGTAGGGCACCAAGACTTGCATGAATTGGATATATGACACAAATGCCGTTACTTAAAGAATGTGCATTTGATCCAAACACCAAATAATATGATATCGTCGACATAATTATGAAGCACAACAGCCTTTTATCGATATTAAGAACCTGCAATAAAAATTTCATCCTGGGGTAAACAGTGGAATGTGTTCGCTATCCGGAACGCTTGTTCTTCGATGGGTATGTAAACAATATAAGTCTGTGTAAAATCTACTCAGCGCTCACACCAGAGTTTCCTCAAATAGCATTTAATTGGGAAAAAATTTTTCTGTGTCTGTTCGTGGCATGATTCTTCACCAGATTGATGTATTCTCACAGATTTTGTTATTCGACTTGTAATGAAATGCAGCTGTGCACTTAACTCTGTATTTGCTCTGCTTCAATGATTTCCTACCTAAATTTTCGCAAAAGAGATGCGGATTGGAGATTTTTGATTTTGGCCGTTTGGAGTCGCCAATATTTTCGGAAGTATATAAGTCTTGTTAAAAGCATCGGATCGAAAAATATAGACCATAGAATCCTCTCTTGGGATTATTCAACCAGCTAAACACGTTAGTTTTATTGTTTTAAGTCCAGATTAAATAGGTTATTAATTCTGTGGGACGGTACCGGGGAAAAACTTGGTAATTTTAACACCTAAATAAAATCATGTTTTACTACTTTTTAAACATTGATGTATGCAGATCATTAGAATGTATCTGTAGGTTTTCGATGTTGCTGAATCCGATAAAATTAAATGTTTTTACGTGGTATATATCAAATAGCGAAATGCATTTTACACATAGGTGTCCATAAGGAGTAGACCCTGACGGTCGGACCCCCTCAACCTATATTTAACCCGTGCCCGCGCGTGCAAAGGCAAAATTAAAAAAATGACAAAAACTTTGCAAAATTTGGCAAAATTGGCATGAATTCGTAACAAATATTGATAAAAATTTTGAGGACCTCCTTCGTGGACGCTTTACTGCTGACTAATTAGACTTGAACACATATGTATACGCATCACAGATAAAAACCAAAACGATGACACATACTTCTTGATAGTCCCAGCGTCATACATATGGGCTACATAATCGTGCGGTTCAAACTTACGTACGGTTACTTGGATTTTATTCAGCAGGTTCAGTTTCTCTAGATACTTTTCTGATTTTATGGTATATGGTGCATATCTTATTCGTAAATGTTGCCAACGGCATAAGTTCAAAACTTGATTTGTGTATCGTTTATTTAACAACGTGTGCAGCTTCCAAGTGCTTGACGTTGAGCAACTCACCACATTCTCCTTGCGGGGAAAATGCTCTACTAGCATAATGGCAGTTATCTTAAACCCAGTAGGCGTATCATAAACCATCAGGATATAGCGCCGCTTAAACTTTTACGCTTGCTGTTTCGCAATTGAGAGATAATTTAATAATTCACGGTAGAAATTGCACTACTTGGGGTAGCTATGTGGTCAGTGTGTATATTTGAAATAGATAACTACTTTTGCTTCTTTATTATAAAGAATAAAGGTTTCGTAGATCGCCACATATATATTTCGTTTTTCCGACCAACTGCAAAGCAATTTGAATAACCGCAGAATGAGATTGTTCGTATGGTCTTTTGACAGCCAATTTTACGCAGTGATTGATATTTGATTTACGATCTCAATCGTGTAGCTGTATAATATGGCTCCGCTCATTTCGTTTTCCAAGCATTTAGAAAATATATTTAAAAATAAACCATATTTGGTAGTTACACGAGTTTCAACGAAAACCTGTTTCAGCGCGCATTCGAAGCCCAATTACAAAACATGCAAGACCGCTAAGACGAAACAAGTCAAACATACACGCCCAATACCGACTAGATTACAAGTCCAAATGCAATATATATTTTCCCAAAGTTTTCCGCGTGTATTAAAGGCGGAAAGAGCCGAAGAGGAAGGTGGCAAGCCTTCGGGAAGGGGAAGGTCAATGTGGCTTGAGATGGTTCGCCCTCAGGGAGAGTACTCACTAGCCCTCTATAGACACTTTATACAATATATCTATAGTGAAGCGAAAGATATATAACACTAGATAAAAGTGAATTATATATTAAAAGTGAAAAATATATATTGCTTCTTGTATCACAACAGTGTGATAGATCATTTGTAGTACAAAAGGACGACTAACCAGAAACGTCATTCAGTTTTCGATCTAGCCGCAATGCATAAAAAATTAATAAAACTGCAGCGTATCAAGATCGCTCTAGCTAGCTACATATTTCGTACAAACTTGGAAACTTTATTTGCCGCCGCCGTACACCTAAGCATAAGAACACTAAAACAGGCTTGTTGAAGGTAGCAGATTCACTTTGATAAACTCCATCCAGTAAGGTATCTTGAGTCTTCAGACTCGCATACGTTGTACAAAAGTATCACTGAGCACCAACACTACACCAGCAAATAACGTCGTGGAACCGTTTTAGCATCGCTCAAAATTTTTAGTTAAGGTAGCACAGAGTAAGGTGAGGTACCGATGCAATGACTGTCACCACTATCGGGGAGGTCTGGTTGCACCATTAGACGGGCTGTCCATTAAATTAGAGGTACAGAAAACGACTACCAAATTTATGCACCAGGAAGATCATAAACGGGTTTATATGGCTGTATAACTCGCAGTTAATTTCAGGCAAAGCCTAAAGTGCAAGGCTAAACCAATTTCACCACGCAACAATGTGGATGACAAAATTTGTATGTTGAATCTTTAACGCTATATCAACATTTGTCGATACATTTTGACTGCACACACATTCCGTCGAAGTGATTTTTTGGACAATATAATATCTTGATTCCGTTGTTTTCCGTGTTTATCTATGTAGTCGACCAAGCCAGGATGACGTAAATCCGGAGTTGAACGTTTCAAATATCAATTCTTATGCGGTGTTCACTTTATAATGTCCCCGCTGTTTGGAACTTTTATCAATCTGTAATCGCGACCATACCGTATAGACAGTCAGGGTGACAGTGTGTCTGACACTGTGTGGTGTACATAGGTTCCAAACTTTGGGAGCATTATAACGTGAACGCCGCATTATTACAATTGCTGACACTGACGTAAGACAGTGCGGATAATTGTGTCAACTATTGTCATCTTAGGCATGCAATATTTTCAGCTTTAAAATGAATAAGTTTATGACAAACATTTAACAAGAGGAACCATGTGAAAATGCAAAGAGCAGTGCAAGGCAACGGTATATAACTCATTGTCGAACAGTCAAAATAAGACGTTTAACAAATCATATTGATGTGTGAATTTTCCAGCTGCCGTACCGCAAAACCCTATAGGTCAGAATTTGTGGAAAATTTAATTACGCCTCGTTCACCTTAAAAAAATTTAGTGGCACAACATGAGCTCTAAAAATGAGAAGCCACAAGACGAGTTCTAGGACACAACAAGTCGGGAAATGCCCAACAGGTTTATGTAGTGTTCCCTAAAAGGTCATATTATTCTTGGTCCTCCTCTTTAACTTCCCATCATCAAGTCTTGGTATTATTAATACTATGTTGGTAATATATATATCGAAATTACTAACATATTAAAGCATCGGCAGAAGTATTGCAATGACTTCCGGCACCACAAATAGTCAGAAAGCTGAATTCCCGGCCCAAGCGAAGAAAAGTTATTTAGTTTAATAAACGATTTAAAATTAGTTTACCGCTTGAGTCAACGTAGACCGTCGACGATGAATTTATTATCGCTTCGCTAACTACAGCCTTTTAGTCATTTTTAGCAGATTTCAGCAAAACAACTGGGAATTTTTTCTTTAAATTCTCAGAATTGGAGTTCGACAGTGAAAAAATAGCGTTTCAGAGTGCAAGACTGGCAATAAGTGTCACCCCTTTTACCCTATTCCAACATCCTGGTATAACACATAGTAAATTTGAATAGGGACAGGTGCGATTGTCCGGAATGACCGGGTATTAATCCAACCCGGCGTTTGCGAAATGAAATTGAGTAGCCGGTCACAATTCTCCTAATCATGCATTAATTTCAATAACGCCTTCACGCTTCAGCCATTGTCCGGTCTTACAAACCCATCTTTTAAATAGAAAACTGTAAAATTATAAACTATCTCACCGTTGAAATTTTTGTAAGATTCTGCGTCACCACATTATCGTAAGACAAAAAGTCATCAACAGCCTTGGCCAAGTATTCGAGTGGAATTAAATGCGCCATCGGTATTTTTTACTGATTAGCACAAACCCTAAATATATAAGTTGAATAATCGTTTAGATATAAACCCATATAAACAGCAAGTGTTGATTATATATCACAAGTGGCCAATGTCAGATAGCTTGGGGTGGGGGATAGATGGTTCCACTGAGGAGGAAAGTTTAGGAACCCAAAATTTTTCCCAATTTTAAGAGCCACTTTTAACATTTTTTGAATTTTTAGGAACTCAAAATGTTTCCCAATTTTGTTAAAAATTTTCGATAATTTATGCCAATTTGCGATAAATTTGGCAGAAAAAGAAAAACTAGTAATCCACCTAGCATGCTACAGACACCTTAGTATTAATAGGATAGTCGCGAAGGCATAGTCTTTAAGTGAACTGTTTCATTAGCCAGACCTGATGCAGCACTTAATGCGAGAATTCATGAAGATTAGTATTTGCGACAGGTCAAGATTTATGATTAGTGCTCGTGAAAGCATACCACGAGTAGAAATGGCGGAAATTATCACGAAGAGAAATTTCCGTCGGAATCATACTGGGGATTGTAACTGATTGTGATATAATCCATGTTTAAGGGTCATAGAACCATCTTCCAAAGCGTAAGTGTCCACCTTCCGGCGGAAAGGAGTCGGATGAGAGATAGCAATAGTTTTTTATTTCCCCAAATTTTCCTTCATAATTTTCTCGTTTTTCTTCAATTTCTGTTCATATGTTTAAAATTTTGCTCATCTTTATTAAAATTTTACCGTGAGATGTCGGGGAAGAATCCAACTTTAGTGGATAACACAGGCTGTCACCATGGACATCCAATGATATTAAATACGAAAGTATCTATTAACATTGCAACTCCGTACAAGAAAAATACTGAGGAGAAACACTAGAGCAGTTGTGCAATGCATGCTTCTATGCAAGAATTGATATATTTCATACAGCCTTGAGCAAACTTTTGCCGCGGCGGTGGATTGAACCCATATCATTTGGTTACGATCATTTTACGCTTAGTCACGACGTTATTTAGAAATAGTTGCCCGGTTTCTTAAGAAAGCTCGCAAAGCCAGCAAATAACAACGTACGCTTATTTACGGGAAGCTCGGTTAGCGAATATTTATCCAAAGTACGCTGTACCAGATGTGTGGCTCTTTGCAATAAAAGGTTTATATCACAAACTTTGCATAGATATTTTATATCAGAAATTTTGTATAGTTACACTTAGAATCTCCAGACATTTTGTTTCTAATGTTTGAGACAAGTTTATTTTTGCAGCTGTAGACACCTTTTATCTAGCAGTAAAGAAAGTCATGAATATCTAAACATATCATTGGCTTGGCTGTGCTTTTTAGAGGATTTTTCTTATTAAATGGGACTGGTTTACTTCTGATCGAAGACCCACTTTCTTCAATAGCCCAACTCGATGTCATATATATCCCATTATGAGAAAGCTAAATCTTCAAATACGGGTTTTACTTGCTGTGAGATTCATTGCCGGCCGCACAATACTTTTACAGCGAAATTTATTCATAGATACGTGAAAGTATAGTCATTATTTAGAATTAGCCAAATTTCCAAATACTATATGTTAGACGGTATCGAGCCCTTTTTCAAATTGCTCCCCCAATCCACAATAATGCCAACATATACAAAAGAAAACAGCGCTTTAGCTAATGCGCCAGATGACAGGCAATGTTATAATGTCAGACCTAAATTTACTAATCTATTGATATATGTACGCTACGGGCCACTACTACAATAGTACATATATTTAGCAAAAAATATCCATATGGGCGTCCAATGCAAATTATTGAGGAATTCTCGTGAAATATTTGGGAATATACATTGGAGTAAATTTAGTCAACACCTCCGGTGTCTCATTAACCTATTTTCGTAAACAGGCAGGTTAGATAGTTTTAAAATTCTAGTAGTGTCAGGACATGGATAAAACCATACTCTTTATGATAAATAGGCGCACCTGTTTATTAAATAGAAATGCTATGAAAAACGCTCTGCAAAAGTAATAACAGCAAGCAAACCTGCGGAAGACTAGAAAAATTCCATCGGTTGTTACAATAAGTATTTCAAGAACGGACCTTCTTTCTGCAGATGTATTTAACATTTGTGTTTAACCCGGATAGATTTAAAGCCTGTATGACCATGAAAATATAATACGTTAATTAACTTCCAATACAGTGCATAGTTGAAACTCACTGTAAAACTGAGCATTCGTAGTTAGAACTTTTGAGCAAATCAACACTTTAAATAACATATTGTTATTCCTATAAGTCGATTCGTTTGCAAAAGTTTCGGGAATGCAGAGAATGAGTAGTGGGAATTGAAAATATAGATTTGAACGATGTTTATTTGACGTGAAAAGGTAAAATGCCAAAATGCACAGGAGTATGAGATCTATATTCTTGTTTTAAACTATTTTTCGTGAATTAATTTATTAATTTATTGACCTGATACTGTTTGTTACTTCGAACGTAAGTAGGTCCACGGTTTGTCGTAAATTGGCAAAAACCTATTAGTTTAGAAATTTTCGTCAGGCAGCCGAGTTTAACATATGTATGACAGCTAACATTAACACGATACTTTAATAGGTATGCACTCACTGCACTACTACAAAATGTATTTTATTTTTATGAATTTACAAATTAACATTTTACTCAAAAATAACCGCCAGTTTGAGAAACAGCCGATTATGCAATTCAACGAGGGTTCGTAACACGCCAAACAGGAATTTTTTGACCGGATCCATAGTAATGGGTTAAACAAAAGTGAAAAATATTGTCAATATAAATTTCCTAATAATTGTTGTCTAAAACTGGAGATTTAATCATTCACAAACACGATACCTACATATTAGTGTGACATCTTTGGAGGGAAGAGTTCCAATATATATAGCTATATCAAGTGTAGCCTACAAAACTTACTTATCTTAAACATGCTCCCATCACATTTGTTGCAGACTAGAGGTGAGAACGAACCGAAATCTTTCGGCCTGGCCCGTTAGAAACCTAAGTCAATCCAGAGCTGCAAAATTTCGGCCCAACATGATTCCCCCCCTTGTGATCGGGTGTTGGCTCACTCGATATGAAGGATACAGGCGATATACATAAAGATATAAAAATAACCGTGAAGAGCGTGACAAAAACTGCTGAAACCAATCCACAGTTATCGAGGTGTGTACTAGTTATATCTTTTTAACAACAAGAAGTTTGCTGCTATAATAATCCATATAGTGAATTACATATTTACAACAAAATGCCAACGACTATGCAGTTTAAAATTGAGCAAAACACAAACACGACGAATAGGTCTGTCCCAATATGATTTTTAAGGATTCAGTTTTTGCAACCGTTGTACTTGATACTAGTAGAACTCTGCGTATTTAAAGATATTATTACATTTTAAAAGTATTAGAGATGATTGTATTCGAAATCGATTTATAAAATGAAAGTGGTTTCCAAAATGTCTCAGGAATGGATAAAAACAAAAATTACAGATTTTTTAAATTTAATTTTTATAATGATTAATCCATGCATAAGCGAGCTGGCTGCCAAGTGCGTAACTCAATTTCCAAAAATTTTTGACACTCATTTTACCAATTTTCGCCTAACTTTTGCCACTTTTTCAGAATTGTACGGCTGTAATTCAGGGGAGTCAGGCAAGCTCCTAGGGAGAGTTAGTCGGCTAAACCCTGAGGGATAGTCCGAGCCTCGGAAGCATAATCCCGTGTTCCCCCTGTGAGCATACATGGTTTAATGCGATTGCTTAACATTTGAACGGTTAATAGTAAGATGTGTTCTTAGTTGGCCACCCTAAGTATGATGTTGTTAGTTGGATCAATTTTAAAACTTCCTAGCATATTATCCTATGACAGTAATGCTTGTCAAAGAAGCTTTAATTTGATATGAATTTTAGAGTAAAAGCTTAATATATAGATCGAATGTGGTAGGCGTAATAACACTTTTATCAAGCTGTTTCTTACTCTCAACAATGGCTCTTTTGTGCAGTGTGAATAGCTAGATTGAAAAATTGAGTTTGATCATTGGAATTAAGATTAAATCTTCTATACCATTGAATCTTCAAAAGATTATATCTTCTAAAAAAGTCGTTTCGATTTCCTACTATGTTTCTAAGGGGAGGTTTTATATCGGTATAAATATTAAAATACCGTTGACAGTACAAAATAAATAACCAAACGTCTATAGATTTACTGAACGCTCTATCAAGAAACAATACGAGCGTTGAAACGGGACGTCACAATATCAATTAGTTTCTGAATCAACCGTTAATAGTTCATGTCTCACATTGAATTGGTGACTCTTCGGTAATTCAGATTCATGCCAAGCATGAACATATGTCCAGTTTTTTGAAACGGAGCCCTGATCAAAATTATAACGCTGAAACTAAAAAGCACTAAGCATTGCCTATTTCAATTCTAAATTTGGTTTTAACAAGTTTGTCACAGAGTTTTCGGCCAGCTAAATTTATGAAGTCAAATATTTGACCACAAAAAGAGACACTGTTACGCCTTGTTCTACTAAAGAGCAATAATTGCAAAAAAAAATTTTTCAGGCTTGTATAGAACATACGTGCATTAATCCGATTCGTGCATTTGTTTCTGGTTAACGTATTTTTCCTACTGGGATACCAAATATATCCATCTGCTTACCTATAATAATTTGAAATGAGAGAGTCAGCTGTTACTAAAAATAAGATACATACACTGATAACAAATATGTATTTAAACAATTCACACGGCCAAATATTGCTGTTTTGAGAAGGTTGGCAAAAGGTCTATTTGATAATTTGAGATTGAGCGGCTTTGACGTTTTCTTGAATGCCAAACTCATTTTGGTTACTATGAAATTGTAAATTTTTAATTGTTCTACGACGAAATTTGCATAGCGAGGTGTATATGAATGGGTAAGAAGAAATCCTAAAGAGAGAATTTTCTTTTTTCTTTTCACGATTCCGCTATTTTAAGCGTTACAAACTTTTAGGGAAACCAGATATCACAATTCAAAAGCGTAATAGGGCGCCAATTTTTATTGTAGGATTGATATGCTTGATTTTTATATAGCAAGCTCATAATACCATGAAGCACACTTCTTGAAACACACCCTTTTTGAAAACATTGCTTATTGACCTGAAACAATCTACAAAAACTTGATAAAAATGAAAGGAAAGACATCACTTCCTGCGATTTACGAGGTTTAGAAAGACTTATAACGTCTAAATCAACTTTAAGTGTGGATACCTGGACTGTTGTTTTGCCAAGTCAGTTCGCGATTGTAAAAGGCATGAACCTCAACAAATCACGATTTTCCCTTATCTACACGTACCCAATCTACGATGCAGTAACGCATAGGTGATGATCGTGGTCATTATTTTGCAATTTAACATCGCATTTTGCTGACCGCGTATAAGTAAAACGCGGTTTCTAATCGCGTTTTCCCCGTATGCTAGAATACGCAAGCAGACCGCGAAGATTGCTCTGTCTGATCCAGAATCTTATTTGATGAACGCGGAAAAACGTGCGAAATTGACAAACGCGTGTGAACGCAAATTCCTTTCGTACATCGCAGAGCCAAAAATGCGTATACATTTTTCATTTATGTGAGAGAGAATTTCTGCGGCAATCAATTCCTGATTTTGCCAAAAGTACAGCCTTGTTGTACGCACCTAATGTGGACTCACGCATACCGCGTCTAGTTTCTTCCAAAGAAATTTCAAACTCCAAAAACATCTTTCTTTAATTTTTGATAATGTTAGATTATCTATAAAATCAGTCTACATTACGGCATTTGCCAAAAAAAATTTTAAATACTCTGAAATTTCTAGCAAATTTTTTACCATTTGTTATAAGTTCACTGTTTTGTTTGTTAAATGAAAATTAACTTCGTGCCTCCATAGACCCCCTACACGCAACTTTAGCAGTAACCCGATAGTCTGATCCTGAATATTATAATGATAATGTGCGTTGTGCAAGCAGTTTTGGATAATAGAAATTAAGTTCTTCTTCAAGACCTACGTAATATTTAAGTCCACATTTTAGAAAAAGTGTTTTGAGCATCTTGTTCAACCAAACCACTCTTAAGTTTGGTATGATCGTAAAAACTACTACACTGAGGACTATCATGTAAGTTTACGAAAAAACTTGATCTCCGATTCTCGGAAGCATGTGCATAAATTCCTAGACCGTTTACTGAGCAATTCCATGAACAAATGACCAAACTTTAGGTTCCAATCTGGTACGAGTACAGTCTCTTGCTCGGTGAGTCCCAGTAGCCCTCGATTGACCAATATGATCCCACCGGAAAAATTGTCTGTTAAGCAAGCAACCGTACGTTTAATCTCGAAACAGGAATTAAAAATGTTGTCAAGTCTATAGATTGAGTCATCTTTTTAAAAGGTGTCTATTGTGAGAATACAATATCTATGTCTTTGACTTTTTCAAATATTAACATTGGCACCGATTTCTGTTTCCTCTAACATTTAGAATAGCTAGAGAGACCGGACGTATAGACATTAAAAACGTTTAGGCCACCCACTTATCGCTTCTCAACTTTTGAAGCAATTACAGGCTGAGAACTTTTGTTTCAATGATTTAACAGAACCAGAACGTCTCGGCTTTCGTAGAGTTCACGGCACATTGAGCTTCTGGTTTATATTTCGGATGTTGCATAATTATACATCTGTCGCAATAAAGCAAACATATCCTCAACAATGTTGGATACCTTCCAGGCTTCGATTTGAAATGAATTATCGTCCAAATATGATATTCTTGCATTAAACACTGTCACAGCTGTGTCTGTTTCCACCAGTCATTTAGAGAAAGTTTCAAAAACCCAAAGAGGAAAAGTAGAATTTTGATCATGTTTGGTCTTGCTTCCAATTCATAAAAGCTTAATAGTTGTTTTATTGCATTCCGCAATACGTGGTAGCCAAAAGAATCGAGTCACCGTTGCGTTTAATATCACTTGGATTTGTTCGTTCATTATCTCATCGTAAACATTTGAGTTTCCAACTATACGAGCTTTACAACTCATCAAATACTGTCCAACATAGTTGTAAGACAAATATATGCTATTGGTTTCGACACTAGAGTGAAAGTTCGTGTAGACATTGTTGGAAGGATGTTCGTTAAAGAAGGGTACCTTTTTACTAGATTTTGCAAAGCGCCCATTTTCCCTTGACGTAGAAGCCACCAAATTTGGCTAAGTAATTTCCAATTCATCTTTATTGTCCGCAAACGTGTGAAGAATTAGGTGTCGATAGGGATAGGGGTTATCCCCTACGGGTCGAAGCTCCCTTAAGACTTATTTACTCCCTGAAGGCTCCGCACTCCCCATAGGACAAAGTTAATAAAAAATAGCAAAATTGCTGTAAAATCGACAAAAATTGGGCTAAATTGGCAAAAATGTCGACGCGGATTATATCCCCTTATCTCCCTGAGGACCTTCGCGCCGACAATCTACCTGTACGTCGACGCACCTTCGGTCTGAGACCCCCAGCCAGGATAGCATTAGACTGTTTCAATTGCGCTCGACCCGACAACAGAAACCTTGTTAGCGTATGTATTCGAAATAATCGACCTATGTTTACAATGCCTTGCTTTATACCTTTCTTACGGCTTTTTCTATGCCTAATACAGATATTCGGGTACCAAATTGCAACTTCGAAGCCTTTCAAATCTTTAAAGTTTGATACAGATGCCCTGAGATTTCATATTCAGCAGGAATTTTTTAATCGATGAGTTCAATTCCTGATTGAAGGTTCTTCATGGTAAGTGATCCATTTCCAAGCTTACAGTGGCGTAATTTTATCTGCTTCAACATTTCAGCAAAATGACTTTCTGGTATTACCGTAGGAACATTGTAAAGATCAATTATAACTGTTGTTTGGTATCACGTAGAACTTCAGCGTTTACTATTCCTAAGTACTGTGGGACTTTAGTGCACTAAAGTTTGAGAAAATAGGCAAGTTTTGTACCAAATACGTAGCTTTATAGAAAAGAAGCATAACCCATTATACTATTTTGCCGCAAAGATATCGGTACCAAGTTATGCCATTTACTACTTTTCGCTGTGTTCAAGATGAAGCTTGCAATACCGACAATCCAAAGGATCGTTTCTGTATTATAATCTTGCGGCGAATAGCATGATTCCAGTTAATTGAATAACTAGGCATGCAGATTCTGTTAAGTTTGCTTTTTGAATGTCTCTTTTGTTTCTCCTTTGTCAATTATAAAGTTTTTTTAATTTTTACCGCAGTTCCGGCTAGACTTCCGCCTCTAACCGTTACATTGCCACATTGTATATTTTGAATCCGTATTTAACTGCTTTATTTCTACCGTTTTCATTTTCAAAAGTTAGCTTTAGCTATTGTGAATGCGTTCCAAGAAAATGGGAACACATTTCGGGCAGTTATCACTTTATATAATGATTAATAATGTAGGTCTTTAGATTTGTGCGTACGTCCACTTCATGTGCGTACGCCAAGGCTGTTCTTTGTCAAAATCCCGAATTGATTCGCGTTCACATTTTTGCCATTTGTATTCGCATTTTTGTGAACGTGTACATTGTCTCTGTGACGTAGGAATGGAATTTGGGTTCGCGCATATTTATCCATTTTGCAACGTTTGTCCACGTTCATCAAATGACATGGTTGGTGGTCTATTTGTGAATTACAGCATACGACAAAACACACGATTGCTAATCGCGTTTTCATTTGTATGAGATCAGCAAAATGCGATGCTAAATCGTCAAATAGTGACCGAGAACAACACATAGACGCTGCTGCATCGCAAGTTGTGTACCCGTACATAAGGAAAATCGTGATTTGTTTACGTTCATCGATTTACGATTGTGGACTGACTTGGCAAAAGAAAACCCAAGTATACGCACCTGAAGTGGACTCACACATTAATAAACCATTTCGCTTCATATTAATAAAATTAGTACGGGACGGCGCCTTCCGAGCCATTGAGTCCCGCAGTTTTCCCGCATCCGACTCCGAAATATCAACAAGGGGGTTGGCGTTGGAAGCGTCTAAAATTAGTTATCCGTGCAGTTAGAAAAACCAATCTTGGTTAATTGAAAACACTGACAATATATTTCAAGATGCTGCGGTAAGACCGTTGGGTTAACAATGTGGCTATAAATGATTACGAAACTCGCCTAAGTAAGACCGGGAAATTCCGTGGCTTGCTATATGCAATGAGGGACAAACACGAAAATAGTTGAACATTTTATTACCTGTTTTTTTCGCGAGCAATAGTTGGTCTGAAAGCATGAAGTATCCATATTAAATTATCTGGGACATATATTAAATTCAATGAAAAGTTAAAAGACAAAATATATATATGTAATTTTGGAATTAAAATATAGAGTTTGACCGGCTAATTCCGACATAGAGAGGGTTGAACCACTACTAAGCTAACATCTGCATTCGTATTTCAACATAGGACGCATGTTCCATAAATATTTGTTTTAAATGAAGCAACCAAAATGAAAATTATATTTGATAACAGCAAAATTACACCAAATTTCCCTTGCGGCGAGGTTGTTGCTCATTTATTTTTCAATGCTTTCTATATAATGGTGCATGTGCTATGAATGTTTGAACTAAATTGTACTATCTAAATCCCAATTTATATATATATAACAACTCCATCCAACAAGGTGTTTATCCAAAATATGAGGTTTTGACAACGTTATGATTTCATGAACAGCTTACTCGATTTATACCATTACTACAGGTAAATTGGTTCATGCTACTTATGTTAGAAAAATGTCAGCGACCTAAAGTTTCTCGGGTGTTATGAAACATCTCATCTCAGGCCGATCTTATTCTGGACTGGGATTTTCTTCCCCACCGTGTAATAACCGGTGACGCAGCTGCATGGCGCAACTTCCTAACACCATGCCCATACGACCCCGGCTATCGTAACCTCAAGGGTGGACCGTGATTACAAAATTTTGAACCTATTCTTGGTCAGACCCAAGAAGCTACGCAGCTTAGCAGGCCGCAGGCGCGCTTCACGGGGTGTGTTCGGACCCCGCCCGAAAGGTTGCGCACGTGTCTAGTATCAGGTATGATTTCTGAGGTCCCCCAGGGAGGCTAGCACCGACACCTGCTCGCAGGTCATGGAGCTTAGCCGCTATTCCCTATCTTAGACTCATCGGAAGTTGTTTGATTCTATTTTAGTGAGATAAGTGTTAGAAAATAAAGATGAAACTGTCCCTAAAATTTTGAAACTCAAGCTCATTCACCTAGTTGGGATTGCGGTATGCTCCGGGTTAGAGCATTGACCTATGTGGCCCCCACAGGGTTCCGACGAGCCCTGAGTGTTTAATGTCGGATTGTCAATGGCGTGGCCTGCGCTTTTCAATAAACCCTATTTGAATGATAGTATTCAAAATTCCCTACTGAACTTTTCAAATTATCGCTGGGGACGAGGTAGCTTTTTCGATTGTGTTTCTCAGCTTTTACTCTTTGGTTCCGGTAAAACGCGAAATAAAGTTGATAGAAGGCCATGCTCGTCAGGGCTTGCGACATTCTCGCACACAAGCCATGGCGAACAGGGCCTGCTCGTCCGAGCGGACAAACCAGAAAAGAAAGCTCCTATCGTCTCGGTATCGAATAAAACTTTACTCGGTGTCAGCAACTCAAGTTTATTTACATGATCAAAGGTTAAGGTTGAGAACGAGTGTTCGCGACTTAGGGTTGGGGTGAACTAAGCAAAACGAATCAGGGGAACCCAGCCGCAGCTCGCTGCGATCACTTGAGTTCAGTGGATTATGGGGCGCAAGGCACAAAAAGGGAAAACATAAACGGAGCATACTGATACACGCGCGTGCGTGGACTAGGGGCGGTTATCCCTGCTTCGACTAAACGTTAGCGAACTAATCAGCTATGCAGTGCACTAAGCAGGGGCCCTAGAGTGCTTCGGAAATCGCTCCTTAACGCAGGTCGCTCTGGGCGACGAATACTCAGGCGGGGGAAGGAACAACAGTGCTCAGACTGACTATGCGATCTCGACAGCGTCGTTGTGGCGCTACGTAGGGCGATGCCGACTCTAACTGGGGACAAGAAGTGCCTGGCAATTTATCCTCAAGATGTACTCTCATTTGTGCGTATGCATAAATTCACCCTATAGCATTTGGCATCCCTACCTACCTAATAGTACGACTGACCGAACGACGAAGACTGGGGGGGGCAAATGAAGTAGAAAAATGGAACAGTTTCCTTTAATTCAAGCCGACGGGACACGGTCATGGTTGCAACGCGGCGTGAGGCGTCCTTTTAAACAACTTGCGGGACAATCATCCAGCCAGTTGATTTTCCTTTGACTTTGATAGCCAGTTGATTTCTCTTTGAATTTGATGTCGGGTTTCGGGCGATGCGGCGAGTCCTTCTCTGACGGACCACACCTATCCAAAGGCTAAATTAGCCTTGTTTCCTACCTAATAGGGTCGTTTGTACTACTCGGGCCCTGGGCGATCGGCCCGGGACGCGCTTGCGTCCTTTGGTTCGTTCTTCGGTTGCTTGTCCTTTGACTGTCCCTGACGCCTATCTTTTCTTATTACACTGCAACGTTGCAGTGTTTAAACTGCACTGTAGTGCAGTTGAGTTATCACCAACGTAATAGTAAACGTTAGTGTGTTCCTATGGCTGAGTGGTTAGAGCGCAAGATTCTGCAGCGGACTTAAATTCTCCGTGCAGGATCAACTCATAGTACGGGAAAATGCAACTAGATGATACTGAAACTAAAGAAGGGAGAAACCTGGCATACATAGTACATAGCCTAACGGGCACTCATGATAAATAGTGAAACCTGGCTAAACTCAGCGATCAACTCGCTCCACAAAGAAGAAGGGGTTTTGCACTCGCCCGGTTTGGGGCCGAAATGGCCCGGGCGAGGAGGTAAGTTTTCTTTATTTTTTAGAAAGTACTAAAATTTTATTTGAAGGCGGGGACACGATGCGTTTCTCCCGCAAAGCCTACATCTGGTGATGACGCAGGGGCAAGCGTTAATTCTGTTTCCTTTAGACAATGGTCTCCAGGGAAGACCATGGCGTAGTGCTATGGTGAACACCAGTTAATTTAATTATTTTAGCGACATAGTTATTTGGAGTCCGAACTTGTGCATCACCACAAAACGATGCGTTCGCGGCACCGAACAGGGTCGTCGGAATTTTGGTCGGCTGGGGGTCTTGTTCCCTTAGCCAAATTTTGTGATCATAGAGGTCATAGGGTGGTCACCTACCGTTCCTCCGGTCAGTCGTCCTAAC
This sequence comes from Trileptium ribeirensis, assembly GCA_030248225.1. NCBI lineage: Eukaryota > Metazoa > Nematoda > Enoplea > Enoplida > Thoracostomopsidae > Trileptium > Trileptium ribeirensis. Next base: position 71,425 of record JASANE010008588.1, read on the forward strand.
GAGATGCCTACCGATTATGTTGCCTACGTACACTAAAATCAGATTCAAACAATTGAGTAAATATGACTCCGAGACAACATTCCGAGAAAGCAACAAAGACCTTAGGCTCAAATTGATGTGCCTAGAATTTGTTTAGTCTTTTATATCCCCAAATTTTCTTAACTCGGTGAGATAGAAGAAATTTTAAGGGCTTACTAAAGCCCGACGGAGGCTAGTCCTCCGTCCCTAACCTGCGGTTCTGTCCAAGCTCAAACACGGCATGAGCGTTGAACGATCAATTAAGCTGCAAATTTGGAAAACCATCAAAGCAAACCATTGAACAAGGCCTTATTTTGTGGTATGCACGTTCAAGAAATTTTACCGTGGTCGGCTCAGGAAAATTCGTCGATCCTAACTCAAAAGAAGCAAGTCATGTAAAGTCTGGACGTGAAGCGTCCACTTTGTTGTACCTTACCTAAGACCACGGGGAATCAGACTGACTTCGACTTGACTGGTGAATCTTCCCCATGCTCGGTACCTACGTACCCTAAGTCGCCTCGCATCTCCACTTCGGAATTCGATCCTAGATATTTATTCTAAGTGGGGTCTGTGTGTAGCATTTAGGCGGGACTCACGGGTTGAATTCCCAAAAGGTAATGAGTCTGTTTATACAAAGGGGACATGCTACATTCACTGGGTACCTATTCGAACGGCCTGTTACAGTTCACACAGCAGGGAAACTAGACCCCTGCACACGCCGATCCTTTCTCATACTTACGTTCGTTGATCCTTGGGGCAGCACCAGCTGAACCCCCTTCGCGAGGTGTATACCTACGCGGAAATCTTTAACGATCGATCCCGTACGAAGCGAAAAGCGAAGAAACTAGGAAAAAACCACCGAGCAAGTGAAAACAATGAACAATTAACACGCAAAATTCTGCGTCGGAGCCGGTCAGTAGAGTCGACCGAACTCCGCGCTGCCGAAGTCAAACTGATTCCAAGATTCGACGCGTTGGTCGTAACCTCGAAATTTTCGCCTGTATGTTACGATGGCGATTTTGTCGCCGTCCAATCGTTGGCGACTTCTTGACGCCCACTTTTTTGGGTTTTCTGTCCAGTGTCCAATTGGGGACACTTCCGGAAAATAAAGTCTTGACGGCTACCGTAAACCGTCGATGTCCTTAAAGAGAGTCGGCTTCAATTAAATTTGCCGACTTTAAGTTTGAATCTTCCGAGTACTCGGAAGTTGACCATCTGTGATTTTTGTCCAAATTTTCCCAAGAAAAGTAAATTTTGAAGTCCCAATTTCCCGTCCTCATCGCCGGATGTCCAGCGAAATCGGATCCTATCCTAACAAAATTTGAACTCTTTCCGGTCCCAGCTTAACTTAAACTATTACAAATACTTTTGGGTCACGCAATTTCCTTCTTCAGCCCCAATTAGCGTGACAATCTGCTCATAATTTGACTGTTTGCTCTTCCCAGCCCATCCCGAGTCGGCAAACATCAACTCAGCCTTTGTTGTCCTCGACTTGCCGCCATCCTAATTAAGCTAAATCGAATCTAGCAGATGACCCTAGTACGCGAGGACATCCAAAAATGTCAGAAAGAATCGAGCTAATTTGGAATTTGTATGCGAGTTCCGGCACTTCGAAGTCTCGCCGGGGGGAAACCGACGACGCGAGAGCGTCCGTCTCGAGGCCAGAGACGGGGCAAACCTTAACGTACTCCTAATCGATCAGGGGCCCTGCTCCCAGGCCCCTAGGGTCCGCGGGAGGGCCCTAAATCGCCCCCCCGTTCGTCCTATACGTTCGTCTTTTGTCCGTCCGTAAAACTCTGAAATTTAATGAATTTTAGTGTACGATGTCCTCGTCCGTCCGTTTTTTCACGTCCTCATATATATATAGATGTATACAGTTCTTACATGTATATATAATATATATGTATAAACACATATACACACAGACACATACACATACTACACACAGTAGACACATTGGCGTCCTGAGCGACAGAAAGGTCGCTCAGGATAAATACACACACAGAGTACATCAAACACAACAACAACAAAGCGACAAAGAAGAAAACCGACCAGAAACGTCGGTTAGAGAGAGAACGAGGTCAAAAGCGAAAGGACAGCGAGGACACGAGGAGGGCGTGGGAAGGGAAGCGGGACAAAGGAAATCCAGGGGGATTTTCGAGGGGCCGGGGACAGATTCGGTCCCGGGACGGAAAACGGGGTCGATTGATACCAAACACGAAGGGGGTAGACTTAGTAACGGGTCGGAACCCACTCATGGGTTCTGCTATGTATTAGTATGGGGAGCTTTAGCGGGCTCTCCTGCATTAACGGATGGGCGGAGCGACGCCCGCCGGGTATCGTTGGACTCGTCGTCCAACGGCGATTTAAATGAGGGGTGATATTACCACAGGGGCGGCAGGAGTAAAAACGGTACTAAAATCGCGGCCATTAGAGAGAGTCGTGGCTACGGTGGGGGCGCGTTTGTTGGTCGTACGGGTTAACGGGGCGGCGGATCGAGACCCGCCGGGTATTTTTGGAGATGTCTCGTCGAGACGAATCCAATGAGGGGCGGTTCGCCCATTTTAGGGTAGAGCGAAAAATCTCGAATTATCGGTGCCCATCAGCAGTTGACAACAGCTTTCTAGGCATCTTTGAGTGGCTATCGCGGGTCAGCAGGGATTCGGGCGGGGGTTCGACGCATATGGTTGGATTCAACTGGTCACGGTGAACAAAACGAGGGGTCGCATGCGCCGGTTCTGACGCGGGGTATAGCGACGGGGATGTCGGAGAGTGGGGTTTTGTATTGGCTGCATACTGCAATAGGTTACAGAAACAAGGCGGTTCTGCCTAGAAATTGTCCACAGGGTACACACATAAATAGATACATGTACATATGTTATATATATGATATGTCCTAACTACATGGAAAGTGATAATCCGAGTTCCACGGTGACAATCCTACCTAGCGTAAGTAGCGATTGTCTCTGCGTGTTACAGGCGAAGTTCTGGCGTTGTCCGGAGCGGTTTTGGGGGTCCCCTCACACTTCCCCAACGCGTTCTACCCGTCTATTATGGTTATGTTCCGGATCACAGCACCGTAGACGGTGGCGGGCCTTCGGATTAACCCGGCATCCGTCGTTCCACATGCTTGCGAAGACTACCAAAAGTGTGATTTTCGCTTATTTTGACTTGCTGTTTTCCGTGACCATTGCTCAGTACATTGCTAAAACCAAGTAAACTTAATATTTTTGATTTCGGTCTTAACAAACTTGCTTTCTTGAACGTGCAGTCAGGGGCCTCCTATTCCCGGACGGTCGTAACCGTCAACCCTATAACACATAGTGCCAGCTAGTTGGGTTTTCGACTAATTTCCAGTTTCCGTCGGCGTGGGGCTCTATTTTCGGTCTTACAGGTCGGTTGAGGCGGCTCATTTCCTCATAATTTGGTCTGATTGTAACACTCGTCCCCAACAAAGTCGCAATTACAACACAGAATACGGCGTACTACATAGATTACCAGATTACAATACAAAACGGTCCACAGCAGTAACGTAAATGGTTTATAACACTTTTATGCAAATGGTTTATGACATGTTATAGATAAAACGGTATACAACATTTTATGTAAATGTTTTATTACATTTTTTATATAACACCGTATACAACATTTTATGCAAATGGTTTTATTACATTTTTACATAACACGGTATACAACATTTTATGCAAATGTTTTATTACATTTTTACATAACACGGTATACAACATTTTATGTAAATGTTTTATTACATTTTTACATAACACGGTATACAATATTTTATGCAAATGGTTTTATTACATTTTTACATAACACGGTGTACAACATTTTTATAAAACAGTTAATTGGGCAAGCGAGATTTTATACGAACGGCCGTATGCCAATGCTTCCCGATACGATTTTGAATACGAAAATCCTGGGATGTTCGTGACAGGGCCGAAGCGGCCCTGTTACATTACACATACTATACTGCCAATTGCACGACGATTCCAGCCTGAATAAATGCAATGCCGATTCAACTAAAAAAAAAAAATTAAACACACTAACGATATTGCCGTGGATTCATACTTTTTATGAAAAAATGCAATATGTTCATTCAACAATACCGCCTGCTCACGAAGGGCGGATTACGCAACGTCATTGAGGTTGTAAAATTTCATTTGAATTAGCACCATCCAAAGGTCGATTTCTGGTAGATTTTGGAACGCTTTTATCTAGCACAGCAGAGTCTATTACACAGTAAATAAATATTGATTCTATGTCTAGCCGACAAAAAATTTATTGCCTGGCGTTGGCACAACGCTGTGCTTAATTTCTCGCTGCTTTTGAGATGCTTATATCGTAGACAGAGTCCAACTATACTGTACAAGTCAAACGATTCTAAGGTCTCATACAGAATTGTCAAATAAACAGCTCCAACTCAGATATAGGACCGTTCAAGGGTGAATCCTAGTAAATTTGGCACGCTTATATCGAGTCCAGAAGAGTTTATTATATAGTTAATATATTGATTGTAAGGTAGATAGATATGTAGTTGTCAAACCAAAATTTCCGGTTGGGTTTTGGCACAATTCAGTAGCTTATTTTAAGTCAATTTTGAGACGCATTACAGAGTTCAACTATACTATAGAAATGAAACAATGCTAATGACTGAAACAGAACTGGTAAAACCAAAATTTCCGGTTTGGGTTTGGTACAATTCAGTGGCTTATATTCAGGCGATTTTGAGACGACACATAGACTTCAACTATGCTGTAGAAATTAAATAATTCAAAGAACTCATACAGAGTTGTCAAGCGAACAGCTCCAAGTTAGATTTAGCACCATCCGACGGTACATTTTTAGTATATTTTGACACACTTACATAGAATTGTCAAATGAACAATTTCATGTTGGAATTAGCGTCGTTCAAAGGTCGATTTGTTGGAGTTTTTGGAACACTTTAATCTAGCTCAGAAGAGTCTATTACACAGTAAAATAAATATTGAAACAGAAATAGATATATAGCAGTCAAACGAAAATTTCCGGTTTGGTTTTTGGCACAATTTTGTGCTTAATTTCCATCTGATTTTGAGATGCTTATATCGTAGACATAGAGTCCAGCTATACTGTAGTAGTCAAATGATTCTATGGTCTCAAACAGAACTATCCAATAAACAGTTCCAACTTAGATTTAGCACCACCCAAGGGTAAATTCAAGTAAACTTGGCAAGGTTTTATCGAGTTAACAAGAAATTACTGCATAGTAAACAAATATCGATTGGGGGTTGGGAGCCCGGTTTATGAGGCAATGTTTAGTATAAGATCCCATGGAGCTGTTGGGTTCGAAAAAACGGGAAGATTTGGTTAGGTTTGTTGTGATTCGAAGCTTTAAAATTTAGAGGTTTTAACGCTTAGTTGGGGTCCCCCAGTACTGATGGGTGAGGAATAGGTTGATCCGAACGCATAATTTGGAAACCCTAGTGCTCCCAACTCAAAATCCTATAACTCTAAGTTGCCCTACTGTGAGAAAATACAAAAATTTTGCCAGTTTAAATCAACCCCATAAAATGAGGGTCCTGTGAATTTTGTCACCTTTCTCGTTATCCCTCAGGCTCAGTTCGCTTAAGCAACACAATATTATGAATGTGATCAATTGTTCTATTATTTCTGCAAGCCAGGCCATGCCTCTGAGATCGATATCGCTATAAAAGGTTCCGACCTGATTATATAAAAAACTGTGCCATGCTCCGAGTCCGTCGTGACACGCATTAGGAAATGCATCTTACAATATCTCTCAAATGTTATGCCTATATTTGGCTTGCGCACCGGGATCAGCCTTGGGGCACTGAAACCGCCGTACTTGGTGAGTAGGCATGAAAAGCTTTGCTCACGGTCCCGGGCTCATTCGAGAGCGCACCCGTTTCCTTTACCAAATACGATTACGCTGCATAATATGCAAACAGTATTACCCACTCTATTACTTTGGGGTAAGATCGGATACCTACTAATCGACACTTTAAATTTCCACTGTGGTGCCATAATCACACCGCTCACCTCGGGCAAGTTGAGCGTGATCATACCGTACATTACAATAAAGGCACAGTTTTATTTTATAACATCAATGACTAACACACATTTTAACATCATAATCACGCTCTACCGGTATCAGTTCGCCCTTTAGGTTCAAATCTGGTCCTTATTTAGCGTCGTTGTGAATATCGGATCCCTAGTAATAAAACTCGGGCTGTTACATGTGCGCAATTCAGTGGTTGACTTCCTCTTGATTTTTATAGACGCTTATATAGTAGGCTTAGAATCTATCTATACTGTAGAAACGATCCAAAGACCTGATATAGACCTATCGAATGAACTGCTCCAAGTTGGATTTAGCACCATCCGAAGGTACACTTTTAGTAGATTTTGGCACGCTTATATCTAGTTCGGAAGAGTCCTAGATAAATCAAATAAGATCACGTAAATAAATATTGATTCTAAGGTGGATATGTAATTGTCAAACAAAAACCCTATTTGGTTTAGGCACAACACAGTGTTTCATTTCCAATCGATTCTGAGACACTTATATCATACACTGAAAGCCCAGCAATACTGTAGAAATCAAATTATTCTAATGTCTTAACTGTCAAACATATAGTACTAAATTTGGGTTTAATACGATCCATATGTCGAATTGTAGTATATGATATCTAGCTCCGAAGGGTCTTATTGTACTACTACCAGTTCTGGCCCTACGGGATTCCAGCTACACCATCCTTTCCCGCTGTGGTGCCCAGACGACCCCGGCTTCCAAGGTTCTCCGATGAACCACTGTTTGACCTAAAAAATCGGATAGCTTAGCAGGTCGCCGTCTGGTTAACCAGGGCGTTCCGCCTGGCTCCTACATTGGCCCACGTTCTAGCGATATGACAGTCCCCCTGAGAGATGGTTATCCCCTAAGCTTGCTAACAGTTATTGAGGCTGACCCGCCTGTCATCCATATCCTTCGAACCCCCTTTGTTTTAAATAACCTTGCTTTTCTCTCGAGTTTGAGGACATAAACTCGCCCTTGCATACCCTCGATTTATCTAACTTGTGCCCTGTCGTAAAAAGGGCATACATATTGCTGATTCACAGAATGATGCGCCCATCTCCTCGAAAAATTTTGTTACATACGACATGTCGTTCGTAGCTGTGTTACATACGACATGTTGTATGTAACCCGTGTTACACACGACATGTCGTATGTAACCAATGTTTTCCAAAAATGCGGAAAATAAGCAAAAAAAAGTGCGAAATTGGCAAAGATTGCCAAACATCGGGGAAAATTGGCAAACATCGGGAGAGATTGGCATATATCGGGGAAAAATTTGCAAAATTTATGAAAAATTTTGAGTCGCAAAAAATTCGACAGTTTATCTTCCCTGACGACCAAACTGGAGGGGGATCAATATCCAACTTGAGGAGCGCACCAATAATAAACTGGAGGGGCACCAATATCAAATTGGAGGAGGTCTACCAATATAAAACCAGCGGAGGCACCACTATCAGCCAGGAGGGGCACCAATACCAAACTGGAGGGGAACACCAATATCAAACTGGAGGGGGGCACAATATCAAACTGCAGGGGGCAACACTATCAAACTGGAGGGAGCTCAATATCACATTGCAGGGGAATACCAATATTAAACCGGAGGGGGCACCAATATCAAACTGGAGGGGGCAACACTATCAAACTGGAGGGCGCACAATATCAAACTATGGTGGAACTCCAATATCAAACTGGAGGGGGCACCAATATCAAACTGGACGGGGATACCACTATTAAACCAGAGGAGGGCACCAATAAACTGGAGGGGCACACCAATATCGAACTGGAGGGATCACCAATATCAAACTGGAGAGGGACACAAACATCAAACTGGAGTGGCATTACTATCAAACTGGAAAGGGGCGCCACCAACAAACGAGTTTTTAAAAGACCCATTGGATCGGAAGTACGCCAAAACGACCGTATATATTTGTATAATGCGGCGTTCACGTTATAATGTCCCCAACGTTTGGAACCTATGTACCCCTCACAGTGTCAAACACACTGTTGACAACAGGGTGTGTTAGACACCCCCATGTTTTTAATAAATTTTTTCAACGGTAGCTCGTTACGCGTGTTACCACTTGCCGACAGTGTCAGGCACACCGTGTCTTCTGGCAGTTTTATTGACAGTGTTAGGAATTATTTGAACAATGTTCACATGGGCTAGATACAAACATCGAGAATTTAGGAAAAACTCCACAGGACAGTTGACTAATAAACCGCATTAGCTACAGACGGTGTCCGTTATAGTTAATTCGCGCCAAATTGGTAGCTAAGGGTGTGTACGACACTGTCTAGAAAAAATTTAGTAGCTAAGGGTGTGTCGTACACCCTCGGCATTTGATTTACAGTATGGGTGTCACCCTGACTGTCTATACTATAGGGTCGCGACTACAGGGGGTCAAAAGTTCCAAACAGCGGGGACATTATAATGTGAACGCCGCATAACCGATCAAAATATACTGGCAGTATTAGGTTCATTTCATAGAGTTCTGTGTATACCAATGTTACATACGACATGTCGTATGTACAATGGTTACGTATGACGTGTCGTATTTAACACTGGTTACATACGACATGTCTTATGTAACATTGGTTACATACGACATGTCGTGTGTAACACGGATTACATACATCATGTCGTATGTAACACAGCTATGTACGACATGTCGTATGTAAAAAATGTTCGAGTAAATCGGCGCATTATTCTGTGAATCAGACAACTAAGAACTGATCCCAGGTCCCGTCAGCTTATCTAGGTAATTTCGCTAGCTGGAGAACTGGACGTTCATGCATGCAAGTCTCTGAACCAAAACAGAGTGAACATATTGTTTCTTTGTGGGAAGTCCTGGGAGAGTCCTACTTGGGGTTTTCAGGACCGATTTGTCCGAACCTCTGAGTGCTGATTTGTCCGACCTCTCATTGCTTTACTCTACTCTTTGTTAGATTTGCACCTGGATTAATCTTATCAATTTTAGATTTGACTCAGAATTTATTGTGTCAATTTCTGACAACACAACATATAACTTGTGCATGGAATAAACACTTCAATCATTTATTATTTTCAAAACGGTGTATATACTCTTTGAGTACACAACATTTATATAACGCAATAACGCAGCGTTCACAAATGAATGTGTCCATTCACTGCATATCGTAATATGTATTGTCATGTTTATGTAACGGACGCGCCCGGGAGGATACGGTGGAGGTTCGTGTTCCTGTTCACAACGGTGGTTACAACCAGCTACGCACGCTCCCCCTTCACTTGATTTATTGCGAGTCCGGAATCCGCGGGACAGCCGTTCATTAAAATGAGCCTTAAACGGGCGCAATTCTGCTCGGACAAACGTAATTAAGCTAGGGTTAAAGACACCGAACATGAACACGTTCGGTCGAGTAAATTCCGGTGTGGAAAGGAAGCACCGAACGAGAATTCGTTCGGTTAGTGGAACCAGAACGTCGATGCGTTCGGTAGGATAAGTGAAGTTTTGAGATGAAAACACCAAACGAGCATTCGTTCGGTTTGCGGAATCAAATTGTCAATGAGTTTGGTAAGTTAGAATACCGAACGTAAATACGTTCGGCAAGGATCGAACGTCGACACATTCGGCAAGGATCGAACGAGAGTGCGTTCGGCCGTGAGTTAAAATGTACACTCGAACGTGCTCACGTTCAGTCAAAGTTTAAGGGAAGGGGCCCACGAACGACTCTGCCAACGGATTACGGAGCGCCGCGATTGCTTTCGTTCGGAATATTTTCCCCAAAATCAAAGCTAAGTTATTAACCGAGATAAGTATTATATTGAGCCAAAATATAGAAAATGAATATAACAAAATAATGTTTTAAAAAGTGTTATTTGTTAAAATGTTAATGGCAGAGACAAATAGAACGTACTCTCGTGTGTGCAAATAACGCTTAGATCGAATGTGTGTAAAGTGGGTCTGCTTAAGTGAAGTCGTAAATTTGTTAGCAACTGAGGAGAAAAACTGAGAGAGAGAGACTTGTACTAGTGCTCTGCCATTAAATAGCGTTCGCCCTGTCGCAACCGAAATGTCATTCAAAACAAAATTAACTTTTAACTATATAATAAAATATTTTTTCTTTTTTTAAATTCAATAACTATATCAAATGTCATAGAAACAAGCGTTTTCTGAGAAGATCAACATAACAATGTTTTTGAACACTTGTAGACAAAACGTGGAGAATGTGCCCACACACACCAGCAAGCGCAGGAACTAATAATTGTGTGCAGCAAAAGATTATTAAAATGATGATGATGAATCGTTACATTTATACCAACAGAATTTGTGGCAATCGTAATACTTATTGCGAAAAAATCTGTAGCGCCACATTTCTTATTGCACTAAATTTGTATTACTGTTCACGATTAGTGCTACATCCAAAATGGCGAGCTGATGTCAACTGTTGCTACAAAACATATTAATAATTAGTAGTGACAATCAACATTGTTCTTACTAAAATCGTGCAAACGGCACAACTATTGCACTAAGTATGTAACATTAAAACGAATTATTGCTACATGTTTCAAAAATGGTTTGTAGCAATAAGCATGCTCATACGTGCTACAATCTGCAGTGAGTGGACACATTTTTCTGTGAATGCTGCATAATATAGGGTACCAGGCAAGTTACCCAAAACAGAAGCCCTACGCGTAATGTGAGTTGCTACTGACTTCGATCCGACGATGGCAATACGCAAAAAATCAACTCCCCACCCCTAAATTTCATCTTCCTCTTTTAGCTTGAACCCAAAATAAATACCCATAAACTCACTGGTGATTATCCTATTTTCTACCCAATGATCGTGTACCCGTTCAGTTTTCGGGCTCATACCTGTCGGCATATTCACAGAGCCTAGAGTCCCCTACGAATGACCTGTCACAATTTGTGTTACTATAAATTAAATGTTTATGCATGAGCAGGAAAATGATTTACACCGAGACAGAGTGAAGAGCTAATGAAGTTAGAGTTGCCAAGAGAACAATGCCGCATCCCTTGGGTACAGGACGACGTTGCCTGTCTTTCTTACCATCTGATATTAAAAGTAAAGTTCCGACAAGAACCCTACCGTGGCTGCATGGCCTAAGAATCTACGTCTTTGATTAGCCTTTGGAGACCTTGCTCCTTTTACGATCTTAAGAAGGTACAGGCTCGACTATAAGGGAGCAGTTTCGGTGATAATTTTGGATGAAAGCAATTTTTTGGGTCGCAGCAGACTCCCCCTCTTTCCTTTCCGTGTGGTCGTCCAGCTTCTCTAGGTAATGCTACGTCCGTTTCAGATCCGTGGTCTTTTGTACATACTTAAGGTCGTCACGCCGTCACGCTTCTCAACTGCCAATTGTGGTCTAGTGCTTCCGCTGAAAATAATAAATTATTGCCCGGTCACAACGGAGAAGGCACAGCTATCGAAGTTAAAAATGTTCTTTTATATGTTAGAAATTTTGGCGATGATTTTCAAGAATGGTTAGGTATTTTTAAAACAGTGGCGCTGGCGAATGAGTGAAATGAGCCTGATATAGCTCAACTTCTGCCAACATATTTGAGAGACGAGGCCGCCAGAAAATGAGACTCCCTGCCACCGGGGATACAGAAAAATTATAACCTGGTGAGACCATCGCTGAAAGAACTTTTAATACCTAAGGAAGGGCACTAATCAGTATAGCATCCAAATAATAACCAGAGCTCAGGGACCAAGGGAGCCGGTGAAAATTTATGCTAGAAACATAAAAAGATTGGTTCGCAAGGCGTATCCCACGCTCGACACTGAGACTAGAGAACGTGTTGCTTTGGACAACCTTTTGAATGGCCTGAAAGGCTCAATTAAGAGGTTTGTCATGCCATTATGACCAACATGATTTCAAGCAGCAATCGCACGTGCCCATGAGCAGGAATGCTACGAGAAATTGGATACGCATTCCGAAGCAACAATCGCCACTAGTGGTAAATTAGTGCCCAATGTTTGAAAAATGTCACAAATGAATTGGAGCAAAAGATGGAAGTTACTGTAAAACTGAATAAAGAGTTATGCGTCTTTCACACAGTGCGTGCACGAACTACACACCGTAGACACGTCGCGCAACGATTTCTTGCAAAATGATGGTAACTGTTTTCCATTGCGCGAAAAATGAAGACAACGGCTTTCCACTGCACGCAGAATCAAGGCAACGGGATTCATTCCATTGCACGTAAAACGAAGACAAAGGCTTTCCATTGCCCGCAAAGTGCTAATAACGCGCTTCTATTACCACATGTAGAGTGAAATATAGATGACTATGACTATGCGGATAGAGCAATGGCAGCGTCTATATTTATAACTTGCGTCCAATGGGTGATACCATATCTACAACAACGTGCAATCTCAGCAACCATATCTGCATCTTTGTGCAACTAGCAATGGTAGCGTCTATACTTATACCTATAGTGCAATGTTTGATACCATA